>VDFB02256560.1:0-20378 GCA_007258455.2 Sequoia sempervirens | reverse complement strand
AAAAGGATATGAAAATCACAGTAAAACCTTTCCTGGGAATTGGATATTCCAATAGGTGACTTATATCTCTCTATGGACGTTCATTTACTTGTCAAACCAGGGGACGTATACTTTAAATGGCGCGGAAAAATATATGCACTAAGAACTAGTTTTGGTCAAATCTTAGCAGAAATAAATACTGGAAAGGAATTCTATCCACACTACAAGAAGGTAATGCAAAGTTCTTTAACTCAACTATGCTTTGATTAAAACAGAAACCATAATAGCTACGACTGAAGCACAAACCATGAACTGGCCTTATGCTGCAGGAACAGGCACAGGGATGGATTCTCTATGCTGCAGGAGCAGTACAAGACTGAGTTTGTATAAAAAATTCAAAGATGAAAGCTAACTGAAGATCAACAGAAAAGAACAACTAACTAGCTAGCTACAGATACTTACTAAGTGGGCCCCCTTAGCAAGCATCTAACGATTACATAGATGCTAAACTCAGAACTTCATCGAACTTTATTCATGAAAACAGAATGGTATACATTGCTTTGTTGATGTGGAAACTTAACAACAAACTCTGTCTTTGATCATCCAGATTCTGTTTCTCATTATCATACTGAATCTTACATGATATCTGTTATCACTATGCTTCTATCTTTTTCTAACTATCATCTCTCTGTCTCTCCCTTCTCACTCGCGCAGGAGGAGAACTTTATTTAAAAACAGGAGAGCAACTAACTAACTAACCCAATCAAAGAAAGACGTGGAAGTAAAGTATATCCCCGAATCAAGGATCAAACTTCATAATGAATTTATGCGTTCATCCCAATTCAGAGAGAATCTAGCGCTCCACTCTTTCCAGATTGACTGTCATTAAAATTCTTTTCCATGGTTTCGGTCAAAGAGTCTTCACTGGAGCTTCCTCGAAGTCATGCAAGAAATGGACTTTACTGCAAGGCCGAGATCGGTTGCGCTTCACTCGATCATTCTTCAACAACCTGTGAAACAAAAGGTACAGATGTGAAAGAAAAGGCGTATGGCACATACACGATATCTATTCATTAATAACACATTTTAAATCTACTTCATCATTCAAAAGTTGTATACAATATACCAGTCATTTTAGGGAGTCAACGGGGCAATAAATGCAATCAAGTCAACACAATGAGCTGCAGGAATATGAAAGTATCGTGCTACATGATATCCCAATAAAAGGTTTCAACAAAGTTTAAATAGCCATGAAATAACAAAAGTAAAGGCATTTAAAAGTTTATCATAACATCCAAATTATGAGCATATTTTACGCTCATCACTGCCCCCTACTTAGCCCAATGCTGGTCCTCCAGCATTAACTTTTCTAGTTGTTTCTCTGAAGTCAGTGATTGCTGCATGACTCGGGGATGGATTTCCAAACCTGTAATAGAATCCTCTGAAATCCCGACACCTTTCATACCTTCGGTCTTCTAATTCATTGTTAAGATTTGTAGCCTGGTGAGGATAGAGGGGCCACATTAGCACAGGGGGTCTGAATGTCAGTGGCAGCCATAGTTCAAATCTTGTTTGAAGTCCCAATTGAATATATCTGTTGGTTCGTTTGAGAGCTGCTGTGAAATTTAGGGGACCATGTGGTTCTGACTTTCTTAACCCAACAGTTAATCTCTCCCATCTTCTCTCACTTCTGGTATATTCTAGTCTCCAAAACGAATATTGTTGTGCCTGGAATTCATCATATACCTATTTCCTGATATCAAATATCTTCTCTCTGGCTGTAACATTATTAATGCCATATGTCAGAGAAAACCAATCTTTCAACATTGCATGGGGGTTTGAACTTTGAGAGCGTAATGGAACAGGCTCTATTTTCTTAGCTTCCTCATAGGTCTCCCACTGCCTACCATAATTCGCCTCATTTGCTGCCCATGACATAAATGCTCTCAAATGAATATCACCAATATATAGAAGAGGATTCCATTCTGTTTCAAATGGTATTAAAAAGCCATGCAAATAGAATTCACACAGAGAATTCCTTAACCAGTTAGGGGCTGCCTAGTATGCTTCATAAAATTCTTTGGCAGTATGAATTATAGGATCTTGGTTTCTAGAAATTCTCATCAATTGAAACCATAAAAACTATTCTTTAAGGCATAGAGCATAAACTCTGGGTGGTGGTCTACATTCCATAATCTGACCAGTTACTTTTAACATTTCGTCCATTTTTGCTTTCAACTCAGCAATTTCTTGTTTCTGACTTTCAATTTCCTTTTTCAATTTCTTCTTTTCTACTTCCCATAGACTTTGTTGCATGTCAGTCTGGGCTATGTGTCGAAAGTCAGGGTTTGCAATGTAACTAGTTCCCAATTAGCTTTAACATATTCCAGAAACTCAATTAAAAACGTCTTCTTATACACAACAATGGCTTTACAAGTTGCAGGGTGAAATACAACTTCACTAGGCACATTCAATTGTTCAATTTGTTCTTGCTCTTACTGCAAGATAAATTCTTCTTGTTGCTGCGGTGGAGAAGTCTGTGCTTCCTCTGAAAATTGCATAGCAGCAGCAGCCAAATCATCAAGATTTGGTAGCCCTTGCTCATTATGCCCTGTTTCTTTTGCTTCAATTTGTTCCCCTTCAGGAACGAATGAACTCTGAGCAACATCCTCAGACACATTCTGTGAAACATTAAATTCAGACTCAACAGACCCTTCTGAAATCACAATAACCTTCGGTTGAGGTGAAGCAGGGGAGGTCTTAGATTGTTTCCTTGCAGAAACCCTTCTTGGCACTGGTGCGGCTGTAGGAGGTGTTCCGGTAGCTTTCCTCTTTCTTATTTGTTCAGAGGGCTCTGCCCTACCAGAGGATGATGGTGAACTAGTAATAGCAACAGTTGTTGCTGTAGGAGAAACGGCTGCAGGGGAAGGTGCTGCAGGAGAGGAGTATTGCCTTTTTTGAGAACGAGGGTCAGATTCAGGGGACCCTTCTGCCTTTTTTTTACCCTTCTCTCTCCTAGTGGCAGACCTAGTTTGTACCCTAGCAGAGGATTCAGGTGTGAAAGCTGGAGGACCAGGTGCTACAGGAGTAGATGACCCTTGCCCTGTTTTACTGGTAGATGCAATTTCTTTCTTCTTTCTTTGAGGCCGTGGGGTAAGTACCCTAGGGGGTTGTAGAATTTGCAAACTCTTTTGGGCAATAAATTGTTGCCAGGAGAGAGGTGAGACATCCCTCAAAGAGCGCTCAATCAGTAATTTAATAAGGCCATGATGAGTGACAGAATTGTCTTTCCCCTGTTGAGTTCCGTGGGCACTTTGTTCTAAAAATTTTGACAAGAAATTTGGAACATTTACAACTAACCCATGCCTCATATGGCTTAATAATTTAAAATGATGAGAATGCAGGTAGGAGAAACAGACTTCATAGGTTAAATACCTGATTATATAAGCGCCATACTCTGAATAAGGAGGAGGAAATGATACGCGCTTGCATCCCTGCTTGGAGACTTCCAGAGGTCCACCAGCAAGCATTGAAAACTTAGCCCTTGCAGCTGCAGCGTCTGAAGAAAAATTTTCTCCAACGGCTAGAAGCCCAGTTACTTCAGCAATTTTGTCTTTAGTTGCAACAACCGTTAGACCCCATACAGTAGCTTCCCCTTCAGAGAGTGTTCTCAAAAATAATCCAACAACCTCCTCATCAAAATCATTTAAACTCAAGAAATAATTTAACCATCCACAGAGGCTGAATGCTTGGATTGTTTGCGGATTTTGCAATAACAATTCATGAGCTACAGGGTCATGTCGCACCAACTGACCTCCCATATTTACAGTTTTTTTTCTTAGCTGAACTCAATTCCTTGCTGAAGATTCAAATTCTTTGTTTCCCTTTCTGCTCTGGTTTTTCTTCTGTCGTGCCGTCACATTTCTTTCTTTTTTTCCAAAAATGAACTTTTTAAACAAGCAGTCTTAATCGTAGTTTACAAGAAAAACATGCAATAAAGAAGGACATGCGATCATATTTGGAAAGTACCAGAAAAGTATTAAAGAAAGGTCATTTATGCAGTTATGGCAGCGGCAAAAAGATAGGTTTTAAAAGATGGATTACCCTGCTCCCTACTTAAAGTATGACATGTGTCCTCACATGTGCTAAAGAACAGGTAGATATTCAGGTAATAATGACTGGTACATGCATAGCAGTAAATGAATGGAATGAAATAAATCAAATATGCGATAAGAAAAGATATGGCGTACCTTGATAATTGCACGTACGTGTGAAGAAAGATGACGGCGTCTGGATGAATTGACAAGTGGGAAAGATATCTTAATTAAGGTTGATGTAGATGGATGAAGTGAATGGGTGACATGGGCAGATGAGTTGAACGGATGGAATGGATGGATGGGATGGATGGATGGAAGATAAAAAAGTGAGATGGGGGCGATAAATGAAAATGGAGAAAAGGGGTTTTCGTTTTAAAATATATATTTGAACAACTCACCTCTTCAATTATTTGGCACTGCTGAAACCTATTCATTTTGATGTCCGCACATATCATCGAACCATTATCAACTAAGTTTATGTTTCCTCCACAAGCTATAAAAAAATGACTCTCAAGCAATTGTAAATGAAATTGGAGAGTACAAAGCTATGCAATAGTGGTGTTTAGATGAACAAACGTGCTTTAAAGAAAATTTAAAGGTCAAACGCAAGTGGTAGGCATGGACATTAAAAGACAAGCTCTCAAACAAGGCATTTGGCAGATGAATAATCATGCCCAAACTTGTGACAATAATCAGACATGAATAATCAAACATCAATAGCAGTTAAGGAAATCTTAAATGTGGTGTGCAAGTTTCAACGTATTTTATTATTCTAATATAAAATACTTCTGTACTTCTTTTCCTCTCCTCGCACCTATTTCACCAAGTAGCAAAATCTTCAGATTAGTCATATCCTACCAAACTACTATTAGAGAAATGAACGTAGTTTTGAAAACACAGTGATATTTTAATCATTCAAATCATATCCTATCAATACGCCTTTAGAGAAATTGAATGCAATTTTGTAAGTGAATAAGATGGTGAAGCAAAATAATTTAAGGGTCCTTAGCCAGCAATCTCCCTAGCCATCAAATGGAATCAAGGCAAGAGCCTGCATACCTGTTGACATTTATTATCAACTTGGATAGTACGCCCCTATTGTCTGTTAATAGCTAACTGTTACCTTCAATGCAGATTTAGACAGTTCTACCAACTCAAATGGGACACAAATTTAGATAGTTCCACCAACGCATATTTAGCTAACTGTTAAATGCCAGGACAAATATCTAATGGAACTTTATGATACGCCGCACCCATGAACAAAATGACTTTTATCTACAATTTTTTTTATTTTGCAAAGATAGCGCTATGTAAAAGGATTTCTAAAGGCCCCTCCCGTCAATGCATTTGTTATAATTACGGCATATACTTACCAGTGGAAGATATCAAAATTAGAAAGATTGTTTCCACGTGACTAACAGCTGCACAAAAGTTAAAAGACTTTAGAAAACTCACAAATGTACTTGGAAGGCGTAGCTTTCAAAAGAAATTTAAAGGACTGGTAGATGTGGTGTTAGGAGCTTGCAGTCATTGATTTTCAAGTACATAACAGCTGGCATTCCGGTCCCGTCAGATCTGCTCCTCACCTTTTGAAAAATCCTAGCTTCATATGGTGCAGTTGTAGGATCCTCATCCTATCATCACGTTCCCAGCACACTGACGATGTGGAGCCTGTTTCAGATGGGATACGAAGGCTAAGATACACTAAAGAAAATGGTAACCTGCCACAAATTCTGACACTGTGATCTAGCCAGGGGTGAGATGTCCAATGATATAGAACGTAACAGGATGCCTCCTCTTCAAGGTCTGATGGTCATAGCTCTATGCCCGATAGAACAGTTGAGAAGGTTTTTCGGTGGAAGTGGATCACATATTTCTATGTTATTTCAATGTTCACAGAAAAGAATAAGAGGAGCACGAAGAGTGCAAGTTATTTATGAAAAGAACTCAGAAAGATAATACACAAGATGACTGATGTGGCAATGAGGGGTACATACTTGTAGGAATAGCATGTTCAATACCAAACAAAGGTAGAAAAGTGAGCAGAAGTTCTTAGTGCTCAGAAAATCACATATTGTTCGAAGTTGGGATAAATAACATCATTCAAAAATAAGGAGATTGATCTGATCGGATCGGGAATGACAATTGCAATAGTGAATCAATATCTATGTGGCCAAATCAACACTCTAAAACTATGAGAGAAGCAGCAAAAAATAAGATCAAACTATTAAAGATTTTTTGAGTTGTAGACTAGTAGACAACATCGCATCTCTCCTTGTACTTGCACATGTAAGCTTTACATCAAATAATTAATTACTTACAGTTGTTCCAAATGTACCAGCGCATATCTATTGGCAGGTAAAGGGAAAAATCTACAGTTTATAGAAATTTTCAAGTCAATGCCTTTGGGAGGTGCAAGCACCATCATTATTCAAAGAGATTTATCAAATGTTAAATGAAATTGGTAGGCATAAAATTTAATTCCATAGAGGCGTATGAGGATTTATAAAACTAGATTGTAAGACTGTTAAATTACGCCTATTAGTGATTTCAAGATCATGGAATTTGCATTCCTATCGATGCACTCAATGAACACAAATGAGAAATGCCTTTAACTCTGTTAGCTACCAATCTCTTCAACTCAAGCATCTAATTAGCAGGTGACAAGAGAACAGAGAAACTTCAATGCATATTAGTAGGTGTAAAATTATCTTCTGCAATTTGGCAAGTGTAAGGGCAATGCTTTAAATGCCTTTGAAGAATCCTTACCATAAACCCTTTGATTCAGCATCCTCCCCTGCAAAATAAAAGCACATCTATTGTGAATGATACAAAATACACCACGTCTGTGATATCATAAATAAAAGCTATAGTTGGAATTCTTGTAACCATCTGCGTGATGCAACCAACTTCATCATTTCCTTGACCCTTTCCAATGGAGTAGATTTTATGGATGACTATGACAAGGACACAGATCTGAAAAGACACATTTTTGCTTATATTTTTTTACTCACTGTGGCAGCAGAGAACAAAAATACACAAGCGTTAAACACAGATTTTGCTTGGAGATTATATCAATTGCTACCTAAGAGTAGTAATCATTTTTTGTTTTCATTTTCCTTAATAAACTATCTTAGCATGCTTGAGATTAGGAATATTATAAATTAGCATACATCAATCAAAATGAATTTTGAAAGAGGCACTTCTCACATAAGACTTAGCTGAACACAAAGTAGTATTGTTAATAGCCTTCTTATTTCTGATCCGATGGATATTTTCAGTGAAAATTGAAGTGTCTCCATTCTCTCCAGAATCTACACCATCAGAAAGATCTCGGTGTCCTGATTCCAACGCAAATCGAACAAAGCGAAAAGGAGTCCATTTGTGCAAGTTATGGCCAGTCAAACCTTGGGTCAAACTAGGATCAGGGGGCGTCCAGGAAGCAAAAAAATGATGTCATCAAAAGTTTTCGAAGTTGGCATCATCACGAAGAGCTCATCGCAAGCTTTCCAACGCAATTCGTTTTGTCGAAATTCGACATCGTATTCTCAACTTATCAGCGGTCAAAGCTTTCAGTTGACTTTTGAGGCAGACCGTACAGATGTTGACGTCAACATTCCGTACTGTACGGATGGTGAAGTGGACAAACCAGAATTTGACACATGGCATCCATGTCAGCTTTGTACAGAACAAATTATATGCTGACACTTGTCGCCCGTACATCCAGTCAGCATAGACGTGGCATGTCCAGTCATCTGCCTCATCAGCGCACAGTTGGCAGACACGTCGGCAGACAGGTCAGTGGACACGTTATCTCTTGAGTTAGCGGCCACGTCACTGCATAGTCATCAGATAAGTCAGCTTCCTGAGTGAATCAAGTCTTGACACATGGCAGGCAAGGTGGCACTGCGGATTGACAGGTTGGGCCTATCACCGTTTGCCACGTGGCAGTTTTCCAGAGTGACGTGTGTACCCTGGTTTCTCCATCCCACGGTTTGAGTTGATAAGTTTGTTTAAAAAAAAGTTGTTTGGAGGATTCGAATGCATAACCTCCTCCGAACTGGCCGCGACCTCAACCGTTCCACCAAATCCGCGGGTCTATCTAATAAGGGTGAGCAGATTGTTTTGTTGATTTAAAATTGGAAAACGGCTATTAAAAATCCAGTGGCGGGTTTTGAACCCTGAACCGGCAGGTCAATAAAAGGCTTGCACTCCACTGAGCCACTCGACAAGTTTGATAGTTGAGTGGCATCGGTTTGTTTTGTTAAGTGTTAGTTAACCGAATGCCCTTATTTTAAATAATCCCTCCAAAATTTCAACAAATAATCCTTTTAAGGATTAACCAAAAACCTTCCCAAATAGAATAAGCCCGGGAGTTAAAAAATTAAGGGGCTTAAATTAAATCAAAAAAATATATTAAGGGATTTTAATATGGATTTATATGTAAAAATGGAGATAGGCGGGATTATTGTGAATCTTTTGGTTAAGGGCCAAATTGGGTTATTTTTTTGTATTTAAAGGGGTGAAAGGTAGAGAGTTAGGCTAAGTGTGATTTGAA
Source organism: Sequoia sempervirens (assembly GCA_007258455.2). NCBI lineage: Eukaryota > Viridiplantae > Streptophyta > Pinopsida > Cupressales > Cupressaceae > Sequoia > Sequoia sempervirens. Next base: position 11,744 of record VDFB02256560.1, on the reverse strand, counting down.
GTGTTTTTGGAGGAGAATTTTGACTAGGTGTTTTGTCTAAGCGTCTTGGAAGGAATTTCTGGTGAAGCGAGAGGAGGCTATTCTGGAGATTTTGTTCTTCATTCCTGCACTTTGAAAAGTGGCATTGTGCGGATAGGGGTGATTTTGTGACTTATTGTACACTCTTTTTCTAGAGATTAATCGGATCGGTCTTACTCCATTGGAGTGGACCCGAAGACGTAGTCACATTGTGGCGAACTCTGTAATCAAACTCTGTTTGCATCTCTCTCTTTCTTTCTCTCACTTTCTTTCCTTCTGTTGTTATCACCTTGTCATTTTAATTATTGTAATTATTTCCATGAGTTAATTTTGTATTAATTAACTTGGAATAATCATTGTAAAAGTTAAGCATTCAAGTTCTATAATTTAGTTTAGATCCTATATAGATCAAGTGGTATCAGAGCTCAATTGACTATTATTGTAGTTTATTTTTGAATGCTAACGAGATCTAGGATTCAGAAGGGCGAAGGCAAGCTCGAAGACTTTGATCCTGAGATCGAGAAGTGAAGAACTTTTCCAAAGATGTCCTTGTTTGGAATGGAGGTTCCTAAAGAAATTAGGGAGCAGGAATTTCGAAGAGAATTCCTTGAGATGAAGGCTAAGGTGGACATTATTTTCCAAGAAAGACAAGAATGGAAGGAATGTGAAGAAGGTTCGTCGAAGCAAGAAGATTGTAAAGACAAGAAAGGGAAACATCATGGAGATGGTGACAAGCAACCAGATCCACCCTCTTCTTCTTCTCCTCCCTCTTCTCCTTCTTCTCCATCTTCTCCTCATTCTACTTCTTTTAATCCTTTCAAGAGTGGGTATAAGCCTAAAATTAAGTTGGATGTAAACTTTGATTTACCAAAGTATTGTGGTGAACTTAATGCTGAAAAATTGGATGATTGGATTCAGCAAGTAGAAGTCTACTGTAGAGTCCAGAACCTATTAGATGATGTTGATAGGATCCAATTAGCTACTCTTCGGTTAGGAGGTACAGCTTTAACCTGGTGGGAGAGTAAGACTAAGGCAGAAATTTCACAGCATGGTAGAGTCAGTTTAACTTGGGCAGAGTTTGTTAATGCTCTTAAGAAGCAGTTTTATCCCCTAGGACATATGCAACAGTTAATGATGGACTGGAAAATGTTTAGGCAAGGGAAGGGTCAATCTGTTCAAGAGTACACCCATGAATTCAGGAAAAGGGCTATTGCTTTGAATGTTCCTTTGTACACCCAGGACACTTTGTTGAAGTACATAGGAGGTATGCATTCCTACCTTAGGCATTCTATTTTGGTATTGAACCCTTGTAATTTGGATGAAGTTTGTGTCCAAGCTACACACTTAGAGGCAAGGGGTAAAGGATCTTTTATTGATAAGTTTGATAATGATGTAAAGAAATCTTCTAAGAATGCAGAGATAGGGAAAGGAAAGAAGATGACTACTGTCAAGAAGGATGATAAGCTTTCTTGCTCTCATTGTGACAAGAAGGGTCATGATGAAGATCATTGTTGGAAGTTGCATCCCGAATTGAAGCCTAAGTGGGCTCAAAGACATAATCAAAAATAGAAAGGTAAGGAGAAAGCCACAAATGTTGTTTTGGATCTTGGTTCAGATTCAGATGATGAGACTAAGATAATAGCTATGGGTTTAAAAGGTAAAGCTCCTATTTCTGGTGTTTCTGTTGCTAGTTGTGTTTCTACTTCTACAGTTAATGATTTCTATAAAGATAAGAAATGGAATGAACTTTTCCACTTAAGGGTTGTTGCTAAGAACACTAAAATTGATGCACTAATAGATAGTGGATCTCAGGTTAATCTAATTTCAGAAAGTGTTGTCAAGAACTTGGGATTAAAAACTACACAACATAAGAAACCTTATCCACTAGGCTGGATTTGTGAAAATGATAAGCTGCAAGTAACAAGACAATGCACTTTAAGGTTCACAATCACTAGTAAATTTGTGGATGAAGTACAGTTTGATGTGGTTCCATTGGATATCTGTGGGATAGTGCTTGGTAGCCCTTATCTTTATGATCGAAAAGCTATTTTCTATAGGGAAAAGATTCATTATCACTTGTTTAAAGATGGCATTCAGTATATTGTACATTCTCATAGGATTAAGACTGGTCGTTCTTTTGCAAACACAGGGCAGTTAAAGAGGGTAATTAATGCAAGTAAAGAGTTAACTCTTATGTCTGTCAGTACAGGTGGTTCTACACTTGAACTTGGAGTAGCTAACCAAGGTCAGATGTTGCAGGATGCACCCGCAGTACCACATGAGGAAATGATAATTGAAAGCATTGATGGTCCCTTGGGTAAAGATGTCCCTATTGTGAAGAATCGATATGTTGTTGACTTATTCTCTTTCATTTTTTCATTATTGTTTAGCTTGATGCTAGTCAATTTTTGTTGGTTAGTGGCTACGACATTTGATGTAGATGCTTATGGAAGTGATAAAGTTATGTTTATGTTCAACAATATTTCTGCAGTCTTCATTGTGCTTGTGAGCCAGGTATTCAGATGTACAGAGGATACAAGACAAGTGGGGAAGCCAAGTCCTCACTTATTGTCAAAGTAAATGTCACTTTTGGAGGTCCAAAAGGTCTTCAGTGGGGAGGCCTGATCTGGTGGATATTTTCAGTGAAAATTGAAGTATCTCCATTCTCTCCAGAATCTACACCATCAGAAAGATCTCGGCGTCCTGATTCCAACGCAACTCGAACAGAGCAAAAATGAGTCCGTTTGTGCAAGTTATGGCCAGTCAAACCTTGGGTCAAACTAGGATCAGGGGGCATCCAGGAAGCGAAAAAAATGATGTCGTCAAAATTTTTCAAAATTGGCATCATCGTGAAGAGCTCGTCACAAGCTTTCCAATGCAATTCGTTTCGTCAAAATTCGACATCGTATGTTCAACTTATCAGCAGTCAAAGCTTGCAGTTGACTTTTGAGGCGGACCGTACGGATGCTGACGTCAGCATTCCGTACTGTACGGATGGTGAAGTGGACAAACCAGAATTCGACACATGGCATCCATGTCAGCTTTGTATGGAACCAATTATATGCTGACACGTGCCGCCCGTACATCCAGTCAGCATAGACGTGGCATGTCCAGTCAGCTGTACAGTCATCTGCCTCATCAACGCACAGTTGGCGGACACGTCGGCAGATAGGTCAGTGGACACATCATCTATTGAGTCAGCAACCACATCACTACATAGTCATTAGACAAGTCAGCTTCCTGAGCGAATCAAGTCTTGACACATGGCGGGCAAGGTGGCATTGCGGATTGACAGGTTGGGCCTATCACTGTTTGCCACGTGGCAGTTTTCCGGAGTGACGCGTGTACCCTGGTTTCTCCATCCCACAATTTGAGTTGATAAGTTTGTTTAAAATAGAGTTGTTTGGAGGATTCGAATGCGTAACCTCCTCCGAACCGACCGCGACCTCAACCATTCCACCAAATCCGTGGGTCTATCTAATAAGGGTGAGCGGATTGTTTTGTTGATTTAAAATTGGCAAACGGCTATTAAAAAGCCAGCGGCGGGTTTTGAACCCCGAACCAGCCGGTCAATAAAAGTCTTTCACGCCACTGAGCCACTCGACGGGTTCGATATATGTGTGGCATCAGTTTGTTTTGTTAAGTGTTAGTTAACCGAATGCCCTTATTTTAAATAATCCCTCCAAAATTTCAACAAATAATCCTTTTAAGGATTAACCAAAAACCTTCCCAAATAGAATAAGCCCAGGAGTTAAAAAATTCAGGGGCTTAAATTAAATCAAAAAAATATATTAAAGGATTTTAATATGGATTTATATGTAAAAATGGAGATAGGGGGGATTATTGTGAATCTTTTGGTTAAGGGCCAAATTGGGTTATTTTTTTGTATTTAAAGGGGTGAAAGGGAGAGAGTTAGGCTAAGTGTGATTTGAAGTGTTTTTGGAGGAGAATTTTGACTAGGTGTTTTATCTAAGCGTCTTGGAAGGAATTTCTGGTGAAGCGAGAGGAGGCTATTATGGAGATTTTGTTCTTCATTCCTGCACTTCGAAAAGTGGCGTTGTGTGGATAGGGGTGATTTTGTGACTCATTGTACACTCTTTTTCTGGAGATTAATCGGATCGGTCTTACTCCATTGGAGCGGACCCAGAGATGTAGTCACATTGTGGCGAACTCTGTAATCAAACTCTGTTTGCATCTCTCTCTTTCTTTCTCTCACTTTCTTTCCTTCTATTGTTATCACCTTGTCATTTTAATTATTGTAATTATTTCCATGAGTTAATTTTGTATTAATTAACTTGGAATAATCATTGTAAAAGTTAAGCATTCAAGTTCTGTAATTTAGTCTAGATCCTATACAGATCAATTTCACACCATAAAAAAAATGAAGTAACACAAAACAGAAATGAAATGCTTTAGTTGTTGCCCTCCTTCTAGCGCCAAGTATGTGAGCATCTTTTTAAATCTGCAAATACTAACATCTCAAACATGGGTTAATATTTTACAAATCTATCAAAATAAATCTTATGAAATACCTAGTAGATGCTTCCAAATGCAATACATGACAAGAGAATACTAAAAAACATTATGAAAACAACTACAATCACCTATTCCATAGTGGATTGGTGCCACATGTGCTAGTGACCCTTTCCCAATCCTTGCTAAGAAGCCAAGATGATGCAACTGCAAATAGGATGAAGAGGTGCAAGATTATTTCTCAAATGAAGAGAGTAACCTTGCCTTAAAGTTGTAGATCCAATTATGGAGGATTAAGATTCAATTTATAGATTTTCTTGATGAGAGATTGGCCAATGAGATGAGCCCACTTGTCAACCTCTGATTGGTTGAGGAGTGAGCACATTTTGGTCAATGTGCCAAGAATTTAAAATTGTTTGAGTGGGGGGACATGTAAGACTTTCAGAATTTTAAATTCTGAGTGGGGAACATGGTAGAATTTAATATTCTGAAAATGCATGGGTGGAGGATAAGTCAAAATTTTAAATTCTGAGTGGGAAACATGTCAAAATTTAATATTCTGGAAATGCATGGGTGGAGGATATGTCAGAATTTTAAATTCTGAGTGGGGAACATGTCTGAATTTAATATTCTGAAAATGCATGGGTGGAGGATAAGTCAGAATTTTAAATTCTGAGTGAGGAACATCTCAGAATTTAAAATTCTGAAAATGCATGAGTGGGGAATATTCTTCCAAGATGCCATGTTGAAAGAAAATGGGGATTTTAATAAATCAATAAATTGATTTATTTGTGCAAGTGGATGATTAGGTTAATTTAATCAGGATTAGATTAGCCTAATAATGATTAGGATGTTTTGACTTATTTGATTTAAATAGTTGATTTATTTAAATCAAAAAAGGTTGGAAAATGTATTTGGATTTAATTAAATGGATGTTTCATTTATTTGATTAAAATATTGATGATAATGTTTATTTAAGTTTGAATGAATGACTTTACGAGATGATATTACCTGATGAATGGATGAAGGCGAACCTGATTAATTGGTGAATGGACCTAATGTGAAACCTAGTTTGGTTTATGAATTAACCTGATTGAATGCAAAATGTTAATTTTGCATGTCTACATTTTTCCCCTCTTTGAAGCAATGTACTAGTTGCGTTGGTTCAAAGAATAAACTTTCCACGATCAAAATTGAAAAAAATTCTAATTTTTTTGGATGCCCTAGCAGAAAGAAGTACACTGGTACATTTATTACAATCATGTCTACTTTAATTCCTGAAATTAAGTTGAATTCTTCTAACTATCATTCTTGGAAAACTCATATGCTTTATTTTTCAGTTTAAACATCTTTTAGATGTAGCTCCAGATCCTAAATCTAGACCAGGTTCATCTACATCCAAAGATGAAATCGAAAAATGGAATCTCAAAAATGATGAAGCCCTTGGCCTCATAGGTATCTCCATGTCACCCAAACTTTATGTTCACACTAAGACATGTACAATTTCCTATGAAGCATGGGACAAACTCAAAAAAAATAATGTTAGTACAAATGAATCAAGAAAAATTCAAATTCAAGATCAACTTGAAGATTTGAGGTATTCTGATTTTAAATCTATGGATGAATTTTTATTGAAATTTGATGCTTTAAATAGTCAATTGGATGGTTTAGGAGTTAAATTAGATAATCTAAGATTAGTTCATATTATTCTTAAAAAGTGTCTTCCTTGACAATTTACACAATTCATTACCAATATCCATTCTCAATTAGCCATTCCTTATTTAGCTACTCAATTAACTTATGATATTTTTCATGATTTATTAAGAAAAGAAGAGGCTAAGTTAATTTAGTTTGGTAATCTTAAGTCTAGTGAACATGCTTTTTTTTCTAATCATAAGAAAAAATTTAAACCTCATTCTAAACAACAACATTATAATTCCAAATCTCATTATAATAATAGAAATGATCCTAGAAAGTTTAACTCTTCTAAGAAACCACATTGCACTTATTGTAATAAGGATGGACATTGGAAAAATAATTGTTTTAAGAAGAAAAATGAGAAAAATCCTATGGATCAAAATAATCAACAGTTTCATAACAATGGTAATCAATCTAGACGTGCTTTTACATGCAGTTTGAATGTTTCTAAACCTTTTGAATGGGTTATTGATTCAGGTGCATCTCAACATGTTACTTCACATAAAAAGTTTATTTTTTAAATAACTTCACAAGTGCCTTATTATTGGACTTAATCAACCCAATAATAGTGTACTTGTTTTACTCAATTATATTTGGAATATGAAAAGGGGATATTCATGTAGTCATGAATGCATGAATATTGTCTTAAATGACTTATTTATACTTAATAATCCTTCACTTTATAATATGCAATTCCCATTATTCCATCACAATTTTTTTATATTAATTTTTATAACTTAAGATGGCTTGACTTGTTTCTTTTGATCTATTACAATATTTAAAATAACGGTAGTGTTTCCTTCTCAACTACAATTATGTTGTTTTGAAAAAGGGCATTTGATATTTTATTGTGTCTCATTAATCTAATATTCTGCCTTATTGGTCAATTTTCCTTCTTGATGGATTTATTCCATCTATATATGTTTTTCAAATTTATTAAGTCTCAATGGGGCCTTTACATATATTTTATGTGCTAGTCACATTTGTAGTAATGTTGCATAGGGAGCCCTATCTATAATGAATCATTTATTTTTATCAAGTCTCATTGGAGGTTTTTGGGGACCCATGGAAAATATTTCCATCCACTTTGATGGTATCCACTTACTTATTTATGATGAACTTAGATATATTTTCTTAATTTATGGGGATCAAGTTCTTGAAACCTTTCCATTTCATTATTTTATTGAAGGCAATATGGTTTTTTTGAAAAACCATCTTTAGAACCAAATTTTCAAAGTCCTTTATTATTAATCTTGATACATTTTCCCTTTACAATTCAATGATGTAGTGAGAGGAAACCTAGATCTATTATTGCTATGTCTATATATTGACATTTTATAATTTGGGCTATGCTTTCTTTCTATCTCATTGTTTCATTAGAAGTAAAAATGATCCAAATCTATATATTAAGAATAGTGAAGATGATATTGTGATTATTATTTTATATGTTGATGATTTAATTATCACTTCTAGTTCTAACAATTTGATTAGTGATGTTAAGTCTCAACTCAATCAACAATTTCAAATGACTGATTTAGGCCTATTACATTATTTTTTGGGTATGCAAATTTGGAAAACACCTAAAGGTATTTTTCTTTCTCAACATAAATATGCTCAAGATCTCTTAAATAGATTTAAAATGAATGATGCAAAGTGTGTTTCTACTCCTTTTGAATTAGGAACTAAATTAATGGTTGATATGGAAACTCCTTTTGTTGATCCTACTTTATATAGGCAATTAGTAGGAGGCTTAAGTTTTTAAACTCTTACTAGACTTGATATTTCTTATAGTGTTGGATTGGTTTCTAGATTTATGTCCAAACCACAACAAACTCGTTTTAAAGTTGCAAAAAGAATTTTAAGATATGTTAAAGGTACTCTTAATCTTGGTCTTTTTTATGATGCAAATTGTGATTTTTCTTTAAAGGGTTATATTGATTCAGATTTAGGAGGTGATCCCAATGATGGGAGATCCACTTGTGGTTATTGTTTCTTTGATGGATCAGGTGCAATCTCATGGAATAGTAAGAAACAACAATCTACTTCTTTTTGTTCTACAAAAGCTGAATTTAAAGGTTGTACAAATGCATCTAAAGAAGCACTATGGTTAGGAAGATTACTTGAAGACTTGGGTCTACCTCGAAAGGATCCTACTCTTTTATATTGTGATAATCAAAGTGCTATTGCTTTGGCAACAAATCCAATTTTTCATGCAAGGACCAAGCATATTTCTCTTCAACGTCACTTCATTAGAGAGAAAATTGAAGACAAGAAAATTTATCTTTTGTATTGTAAAGGTGAAGATCAAGTTGTAGATATAATCTTGGATTACAAACCATTGAAGGGTTTGATTAACCTCCCCAAGTAAAGCTTAAGGGGGGATGTTAGAAGATTAATCTTTACTTGGTAAAGGTTATTCTTTAATTTTAATTATTTATTAACTTGTAGGAATATTCCAAAGGAATCCCTACAAGTCTTTTGTCTTTTTTTGTCATCTCACACATGTGTGAGGATGGCTTATTTTTTAATTCCTTTATTAAGAAATATTTGTAACCACCTCCTTAAGAGGTGACACTTTGCACACACATAGATGAATGGTACATAGATGAATGGTGGCATTCATTGAGTTGGGAGTTACATTCTAACTCCTTCTCACCTCTAATTATTGAGGTGCCTCTCTTGTTATTCTTTAAGATTCAAGCAACCGAGCTAATGCTGGAGCTCTCTCTCTCTCTCTTTTTGTATTATTCTTTAGGCATTTTTCCTCCATTTATAATATTGGAGTTTTTTCTTATTTTTTCCCCTTAACAAATTCTTGTGTCTCTCTTGCTTTGGTGGTGGTTGGTTTGGCTACTTAAATCTATTTGGTAATATCTTTCCTTCAAACATTTGCTCTTTTCTATTTCCTTTCATTGTATCAGAGCTTGGTATTACTAATATTTTGTGAGCTACATTGTTGAAAGTTTACTAGATTTTTAAGGACACCATTGGAGACACTCAAAGAGAAAAAGAGAAGAGCCAAAAGTCTAATCTTTTTTTTTGTTTGATATATTTTTCTAACCCTTGTGCAGGATTTGTTATCTAAATATTTCTAAGTTTTTCAAATTGCAAGACACTCAAAGAGAAAAAGAGAAGAGCCAAAAGTCTACTCTTTTTTTTTGTTTGATATATTTTTCTAACCCTTGTGCAGGATTTCTTATCTAAATATTTCTAAGTTTTTCAAATTGCAAAATTTAAAAATCCATTTTTTGCATGTTCAAAATTTTGTAAAAAATCAATTTTTTTAGAGGCTCTAACTCTAGTTCAAAAATTCTTTTTAAGAAAAAAGCTAATCTGCTTTTTTCTGCAAATCTTATATTAGATCTGTAAACAAAATCCATTATATATTGCATACATAATTTATTTTTTGCATAAAAATTAAAAAACCCTCTAATAAAGGGTTATTTTTAAAATTTATTTAGAATAGTTCATTAGTTCATTAATTTTTTATTTTTTTGCAATATTAAGCTAAATCTGCAAAAAATTCACTATATTTTGCATTTTGTAAAAAAAAAAAAAAATTTTTAGGGCTTTAGCCTTGTTTTAAGTCAGATTTATTCATTAATAAATCTAAAATCAATTTTTTAATAAAATCTTCTTTTTTTAATTCAAACCCTCTTTTGTATATATGTAATATTTAAAAATAAAAATAAATCAAAACATTTTAAGGATTTCATATTTCTTTTTCAAAATAAACGATAATAAATAAAACCCTTGAATTTGTAGGTCTGCGTAAGGCTCTCCTTTGGGCCTCTATGCTCATGCCAAGCCCAAAGCCCACCTTCACCAATGGTACTAGCCGTGATCTTTGTCTCTATTCATTCTTGCCTGCCCTGCTTCGCTGCTTAACAAATGAATCAAGAAAAATTCAAATTCAAGATCAACTTGAAGATTTGAGTATTCTAATTTTAAATCTATGGATGAATTTTTATTGAAATTTGATGCTTTAAATAGTTAATTGGATGGTTTAGGAGTTAAATTAGATAATCTTAGATTAGTTCATCTTATTCTTAAAAAGTGTCTTCCTAGACAATTTCAACAATTCATTACTAATATCCATTCTCAATTAGCCATTCCTTCTTTAGCTACTCAATTAACATATGATATTTTTTGTGATTTATTAAGACAAGAAGAGGCTAAGATAATTCAATTTGGTACTCTTATGTCTAGTGAACATGCTTTTTTGTCTAATCATAAGCAAAATTTTAAACCTCATTCTAAACAACAACATTATAATTCCTAACCTCATTATAATTATGGAAATGATCCTAGAAAATTTAACTCTTCTAAGAAACCACATTGCACTTATTGTAATAAGGATGGACATTGGCAAAATACTTGTTTTAAGAGGAAAAATGAGAAAAATCCTATGGATCAAAATAATCAACAGTTTCATAACAATGATAATCAATCTAGATGTGCTTTTACATGTAGTTTGAATTTTTCTAAACCTTTTGAATGGGTTATTGATTCAAGTGCATCTCAATATGTTACTTCACATAAAAAGTTTGTTTTCTAAATAACTTCACAAGTACCTTATTATTGGACTTGATCAACGCAATAATAGTGTACTTGCTTTACTCAATTATTTTTGGAATATGAAAAGGGGATATTCATGTAGTCATGAATGCATGAATATTGTCTTAAATGGCTTATTTAAACTTAATATTCCTTCACTTCATAATATGCAATTCCCATTATTCCATCACAATTTTTTTATATTAATTTTTATAACTTAAGGTGGCTTCATTTGTGGCTTTTGATCTATTACGATATTTAAAATAAAGCTAGTGTTTCCTTCTCAACTACAATTATGTTGTTTCGAAAAAGGGCATTTGATATTTTATTGTGTCTCATTAATCTGATATTCTGCCTTATTGGTCAATTTTCCTTCTTGATGGATTTATTCCATCTATATATGTTTTGCAAATTTATCAAGTCTCAATGGAGCCTTTACATATATTTTATGTGCTAGTCACATTTGTAGTAATGTTGCATAGGGAGCCCTATCTATAATGAATCATTTATTTTTATCAAGTCTCATTGGAGTTTTTTGTGGACCCATGGAAAATATTTCCATCCACTTTGATGGTATCCACTTACTTATTTATGATCAACTTAGATCTATTTTATTAATTGATGGGGATCAAGTTCTTGAAACCTTTCCATTTCATTATTTTATTGAAGGCAATATGGTTTTTTTTTAAAACCATCTTTAGGACCAATTTTTCAAAGTCCTTTATTATTAATCTTGATACAATTTCCCTTTACAATTCAATGATTTAGTGAGAGGAAACCTAGATCTATTATTGCTATGTCTATATATTGACATTTTATAATTTGGGCTATGATTTCTTTCTATCTCATGGTTTCATTAGAAGTAAAAATGATCCAAATTTATATATTAAGCATAGTGAAGATGATATTGTGATTATTATTTTATATGTTGATGATTTAATTATCACTTCTAGTTCTAACAATTTGATTAGTGATGTTAAGTCTCAACTCAATCTACA
>VDFB02256559.1:0-114322 GCA_007258455.2 Sequoia sempervirens | reverse complement strand
TATTTTCTAATTACTTGTTAGGAATTTCTTTGTAATGACTAATATTTTCGTAATAGAGGGAAATTTATGTGTATTGATTAAAAAATAATGTTTCTATTTTTTTAATGTTTTGGATTTGGTATTTGATTAAAACGGTTCTAGGAAATTTCACCGCAAATCTGGGATTAATTTTCCCTAGTCTGAATTTCTGGTGGTGAATTTTGCTTGAACTGAATTTTTCATGGCCATGAATTTTCCCACAGTGAATTGTTGGCGGTGAATATTCCGGCGAAATTGTTAGTTGTGAATTTGTAAGAGGTATAGTTATGTGTCAAATTGGCTTATGATATTCTATATCTCAATATCTGTACTTGAAGACAAAAAAATATTAAAAGTAAATAACATAGAAGATAATTTAATACATACACAATTCCTTCATCTAACACTATTCTTTCTCCTCGGATAGAGTTGAAGAAGAGTGCACCCTAGCTCCATTTGATTTGCTCTTTTGATATATTGATGGAAGAATGTGATCCCTTATGAAACCAGCAGCATGTTTGTAGGACTGATATGGTAAATGATCAAATGGATATCACGATGATATGATGAAGATATATTAGATAGAAAATGTAAGAGCTGTATGACGCAATAAATTTTTTAGCAACATAACGCCGTACTAAAAGTGGATGCTCAAATAAGATGAGAGGCCTCTCATTTATAGAATTTTCGAGAAAGAAATCAAAGGCCAAGATAGATTGATTAATGGATTGTTAGGATTCATTGAGGATTAGGGTTTGGATTAAATTTATAGTCATGTGACAAGTGTCACATGAGGGATAAGGGCTAGGTTTAGAAGATGTATTAAGACATATCTTTATGTGAGTGGTTGAAATTTAGAGATGTAGTATGAAATGGATGGATGAGATGCAAAGTTAGTTTGACATTTATGGTAAGCGTCTAATTTGAGTATTAAATAATTAATTAAAAATAAATAAAATTATTTAATAATTTATTGCATCAAGAAAATTCAACCGCCAACAATTCACCAAAGGAAAATTCATTGCCAAATTTAACCACGACGAAAAATTTATCACAAACTTTTAATGCGATGAATTTTTGTGGTAGTGAATTTTCCTTGGGATGAATTTGTCATGGCAATGAATTTTCCAGCAGTGAATTGTTAGCAGTTATTGGAGAAGTGTGATGTGAAAGGATAAATTAATTCAATAGATATAATAAACATTTATTTAATCAAAATGAGATAAAAGTGATATAGATAAATTAATCAAATAAATAATAAATATTATTTAATTAAAATGGAGGATAAAAGTGAAGAATAAACTAATTAAATAAATAATTAATATTTATTTAATTAATAACTATGCTAGAATAAAGTCAAGTGTGGTTAGGTGTCATTTCTACATTCTCTGCCTTCTCCTAGATTATTTCTCCTTCCTTTTATCGAAATTCCTCCATTTATGCGTTTAAATTCCCCTCTCTCGCTCTATATTTTCTATATCTACGAATGTCTGCAAGCAAGGCGGTAGTGGGGATTTTAATAGCAGTTTCTAGCATCCTCGTTTTTCCTCACATGACCTGATGTCTCTCCCCTTTTGGAATAGGGAGGCCATACCCATGCCCCTCTCCTCTTGAATGATGATTTTCTCCTACATTAATTATTTTCTTCTATGTGCAGCCTTTAGTTTGTTCATGCACATTTCCTCCTTTTTCCTGCCTTCTTTCGTAAATATGGACTACGCCTAGCCGTCCTCCTTTAAGGGTCAACATTAATCCACTATGGGAAGGTGGATATGGGGATGTGGCATCCTTCTCCCCTTGGAAATAAGGCATCCCAACAGACATGGGGATGTGGCATCCTTCTCCTCTTCGGAATAAGGCATTCTAATTTATTAGAAGGTTGTAGATGTTAATTGGTTCAGAAAATTTCTGTGGTGAATTATTTTTGGTGAATTTTATTAGAGCCATAATTTATTGGAGAACTGTGGTGTGGAAGGATAAATTAATTAAATAAATAATAAATATTTATTTAATTAAATTGGGAGATAAAGGTGAAGGACAAATTAATTAAATAAAAATAAAAATTTATTTAACCAATATGAGGGATGGAGGTGAAGGATAAATTAATTCAATAGATATAATAAATAAATAAATAATAAATATTTATTTAATGAAAATGGTATAAAAGTGATATGGATAAATTAATTAAATAAATAATAAATATCACTTAATTAAAGTGGGGGATAAAAATGAAAGATAAACTAATTAAATAAATAATGAATATTTATAAATGACTACGCTAGGGTAAAGCCAAGTGTGGTTAGATGTGGTCAATTTTAGGTGTCTACAATACTAATTCCTATTATCACTAGCTCCTAAATTTACATTCCTAATTATAATATACCTTAAAAAAAAATGAATTGTAGATTTGCAAGTGTAGACTTGGCCCAAGTCACTTCTATAGTTATTAATCTAAACCTTCACTTTAAGAACTCATACTTCAAATTTATTTGTTGCCAACTACTTCAATAGCCATTATGACTTGACTTAGCACTTGTTGATTCATGTGATTGGTTTTTAGTTTAGAGAAACTTGCTACTCAATTTAAATCATATATGGATCATCTAGGACATCATAGGGAATTCTCATTGAGCACAATTATAGTTTGAAATTCGAGAATAAAAGGAATCTAGCACCATTTATTATCTAATTTTGTAAATATCCTTGGATAGAATGCTGGTATTATATCAAGCCGTGTAAGGTGAACACACACACTCCTTCCTATGACATGATAAAAAACAATGCAAGAAAAAGACACAAGAATGGATAAATCAACATATTAATTAAGCCATGAATGATATATACATATATAAGGGATGGAATAAATTTCCTCCAATAATAATGGAGAAGACTTGGTTAATGACTCCCACTAATAGAGAGTGGTGGTGAGTTAACTTCCTCAAAAATGTCAAGAGGTGGCAAGGCAACTCTCACTAATTGGGACACCTTATTAAGCTTAATGTATCATTTGTAAATATTTATGTGTCTAATATATTAAATAATATATATGCTAACACAGTTCTTCCTATAACATATCTTAGGTGAGCACAAAGAAATGAGGTCAAAAAGCTAGGATAACTAGAAAGCCCCCCTCGAAGATGATGTTTCCACTATAGTAGATCGCACCCCAAGAAGAGCTCGCAGATGAATGAACTTGCTCTCTATAGAAGGTTTGGTGAAATATCCACAACTTGCTCTAAACACTAGGAAAAGACTAGGTTGACGATCTAACCATGAATAAGCTCTTGAATGTAATGAATATGGATATCTATGTGTTTGGTCTATTGGTGCTAGACTAGATTCATGCATATCTAGATTGTGCTTTGGTTATCACAATACATGGTTTGTGGGATGGATAAATGGAATACCAAGCTTAGTGAGAATTACTATAAGCCAAAAATTCTTAGCATTTGAATTGAAAACTCCCCTATAACTTACCTCTATGGATGATAAAGCAATAAAAAATTACTTTTCACTAGACCAACTGATGGGACCAGTGAGAAACTGTAACATGAAAGCCCAATCTAAATATGTGTATCCATCCAAGTGAACCTCTATTTAAAAATTGTAGTGAATATCCAATTTGATAGTACTCTAAAGATAGTGAATATGCAATTTGACCATGTATGTCTATTATCTTTTGGATTCCCTACCTAAGTACGTGCACTCTTAGGAGTTTGTTTAACCTAAAGAGGGTGAGAAGTGGGTGACTCAAGTGTTGCAACATCATCCTACAAATCATGTCTAGAAGTGTATGAAGATGATTCCTCACCACTATGCTCACTATCAAAACTAGAAGAAGAAGAACAAACTACCTTAGGAATCTATTGTGGATGGTTTGAATTGTTCTAGAAGAATCATCAAAACCAAGTGAGCCCAACATAAAAGGATAAATAAAAAGTGTAGATTCAATAAGACTCTCTTGGAAATTAACATTCCTCTCAATAAACAACTCATGTGTTGTTAGGTGGCGATATGATGGGTATGAGTAGGGTATGTGATTGACAACCTTTTTTTCACCTAAAATTGATGAAACAAAAAGGGTTTTTAAAGGAGATTCTCAACTTTCCACCAATATAAATTATGATTTAATTTGAATTTAATAAATATTTATTATTCATTTTCTATTTGAATTACAGCTAAAGTTTTGATTGATTGGCTGATTTTAAAACATTGATATCTTCAAACGGTATCACATTTTTTGAATCTAAAACATGTGTCACATTCTATGATTTGTATACTATAGGAGTAAAAAAACATGAGTCTTCTACTTATATCTAAAATCTTATAAGAAAATATTATCATTTTATTGTGGTTAGGGTGGTAGACAGACACCTACTTCTTCATTCTATTCTTACATATTTTTGAAATAATATAGATAACTTATTGAAATTTTTATGTCAAGTTGCATAACTTTGATTTTTATGATTTTTTTGCCAGTGAAGGGGCTATTTTTTGCATGATGATCCTGCACATACCCAGTGATTACCTCCAATGTTTTATGAGGAACCTAATTTTGAATGTAACAAGCATAGTTGAATTCTTTTTCCTAGTACTTTGGTGTAGGATCCTTGGAGCGTGTCATGCAGTTAGTCATATCTTTAAGCATCTATTATTATGCTTTGAAACATCATTTTATTTGGGAGTATAAGGAACTATGCACTACTCAAATCTATTGTTGACATACTCACCCCCGTTATCTATTTGAAGAACCTTGATGAGTTTCCTTGATTTTTTAGTAA
The DNA here is from genome assembly GCA_007258455.2 of Sequoia sempervirens. Classification (NCBI taxonomy): domain Eukaryota; kingdom Viridiplantae; phylum Streptophyta; class Pinopsida; order Cupressales; family Cupressaceae; genus Sequoia; species Sequoia sempervirens. The sequence continues at coordinate 109,523 of VDFB02256559.1, read as the reverse complement.
GATCCTAGGAGTCTTAAAATTTGTTGATGAACTTATACTTGTGCCGAAGGAAGTAGAACCATGTGTATCTAGAGAAGTCATCTATGAACGTGATAAAATACCTCCCCTTATTAAAATATGGATGGGGAAATGCCCTTGATACATCATTTTGAAAATCTCTAAAACCTGCCAATAATGACAATGGTATGATGGTTAAGTGTGGCATTGTTTTGGCCATCAAGGTTCAAATCCCACTGAGGGTGTAATTGTTGAATGTTTAAATTGGAGATGAGGTCCCCTATTTGTTACATCACTAGTTCATAGCTTTGGGTCAAAAGCATTTACCCCCAATAAAAAATAAAATAAAATAAATCTCCAAAATCTATGTATCCCTCTATAATTTTCCTTTGTCATATTTCTCTTCAAGATGGTTCCCAAGGGTACAACCTTCACAAAGATTCTTAAGAATCTATTTCTAGCAAACCATATAACTATATCATATTTTCTATGTTGCTCAAGGTAGCAATAATTAAGATGACCAAATTGTTCATACCATTATTTTCTAACTCCATCTAAATGAGTAAGAAATATTGCAGAACTGCATTGGTTATATTCAAGGATTCTACATGAAAGAGAGAATTTCATGAGATAAATTAAGACAAAAAAATTTAAACGATTGATGAATTTTGTTCAACAATTTTTCTTTAGCCTCCTGAGCAATAGGTTCTTTCTTAGTGTCCATTGTTGTTGTAATGAACCATTTTTTCTTTAGCATAAGTTATAATTTTAGCTTTTAATCCTGATAATTAAAATGGGTTGAGGTGTGACAATCTAATTGGAATCCATGCTTAATGTTTATTTGTTGCAAAAAGGAGACTAGAAATGAATTACAAAAGAAAAGTAGAAATTGGTCAACACACAACACCCCCATTGATTCAATATTTGAATTCCCCCCAAATTTTGGAACTTTATATGTTTAGTGCATAGACAATTCCAATGGAATGAAAAGGGGTGATTATAATTTTAGTGTGATAATTTTGGTCCAGATTCGCCTAAGTTCCTGACCTCATCTTATTAAATACCATATGTTTACGTCGCAGATGCTTCATCGTTGTGTCATCCATCCTAATGTACTTGAAGAAATATAAGGATTTTGTAGAACACGTAGCCTAAAAACAAAAAGAGAAAGAAATTCAGAGCTTAATTTGATCGTCCACCCAACGCCAATAGTCAATAATGCAGAAATAAATAATTACATAAAAGAAAACCATATTTCAAGTTGTTCCTTAATGGTATAGAAAGCAGCCCATGCCCATCAACCATATTGAATGCATTTTGGAATCAAACTGATTTTTTAGTCTGTAAGAAATTTCAATGCAATATAATTCATAGAAATATTTAAGCCTGTGAAACCTTAAATTGGTAAGGTTCAGTTGTGTAAGACTAAATTTAGGGCTTTTCTAAGATCACATAAAAGTAAAAATCATTAACATTAAAATAAAATCTAATAAAAGATTTGGTGGAATGCTTTTAGACGTCTTTCCAAGGATTTTATTTTGGAAAGTAGTTTACATGACTTAAATAAGAAAAAAAAATCAATGGCATACTTTTTTTTTTATATATAAGAAAGAAATATATATATATATATATATAAGCATTATTAATCATTACTTCTTTTTTTTTTTAAGAAGTATTTATATTCTTATACAAATAATTCAATTTAAATTTGTAACACTATTTTTATTATTTATAAAGTTTATTTTTAGAAGTGTGTAAACTTAAATATGATAGAATAATTTATATCTTAAAGATTAATTTAATAAAATAACATATTCATTATTTTTGTATATATAAAGAATGAATAATTAAGTAAGCAGATAATAGTTGAACATGAATAAATTTATATATGTTATTAAATATATGGATGGTAATAAATGAATTTGAAAATTTATTATCATGTTAATAATAATTGAAGCTAAGGAAGAGTAATTCTTAAAATGGTTATCCCTTCTCAACTCATGAAAATGTAGTCTCATGTTTAATACAAAAGGTAGTTGTGTAGTGTGGGATATAGCTATATATGTTTTAATTGGAATGAATTATTGGGCTCCTTATATGCTAATAGATTTATATGGGTTCCTCAACATTAGAACATGCAAATATAAATTGAAAACAATAAATAATAATAGTAAAATAATAAAAGAGAACAATTATAATGTATATATTATATGGGTGGCAATTATCAATATTTTAATAGTATTGTATTGATTATTGTGAATAACATTTAATATTGTTAGTGAAAGAAGTTTAAGAAGTTTTAATGATAGCACTAAGATTATTCATATGAAAATGCGGAGCCACATTGAATTTGATAGAAATGTCAACCATAAATATAAGGTTAAATAGTAATATCAACTATGGAGATTGGCATAGTAGTAATAATAGTAATATTAGTTACAGCTTTTAAAATTAAGCAGGGTTAATACTCTTCATGTTACTTCTAATAATAACACTAATTTTAATCTCACATTAATATTAGCATTGAGACCAATAAAATTATTGATATCTATATTAATGGTAAAGTAAATTAGTAATAATACAGGTGCGACTAAAAGTTAATAATATTAAACTATACTTAAAATTAGACCCAATCAAGACATCCTAACACTTTAGGAAAATGTGAAGGGTAGATTTATTTTAGTTAAAAAAAAAAAGCTTATTGGTGGTGACCTTATAAATAATACTAGCTCTTCAAGCACATTGATAAGAGATTAAAGACTTCAATCTATAACACATGACTATAGGAGTCAGACATCATGGACATATAGCTAATTAAACTATAAGGAGTTCCTCATTCATTATAATATTCTCAAATGGTGTTAGGCCTTAGAAGATGCTTGGTGCAAAGGTGGTTGGTTGTATATGTGCTAGGTTGCAAACCTATGTAAAAAAAAAAAAATTGTATTTTTCTAGCAAAGATTACGGCATGACAAATAAAATAGAATCATTTAAAAATAATAATTAATAATACAATTTAAAAAATCAAATATTACAAAGTTTAATAATTCCACTATAATCGAAGTTTAAAATTTATTGAATGAAACAACTCAGGAGCTGTCAAAACGAGTTTGCTGAAAGTTATGTACAGTACAGGAATTCGGTACCAAGTTACAGTATAGGGGAGGACCCAGTAGTTGAACTACTGGGTCCTCTCCCCTAATTCCCGACAAAATTCATCAATCATCAGATGACCATAGCATAGCCAGTACGGGACCCTAAGGGAAAACGGAAAAGGAAAAAAGAACATTGACCGGTTAGAGTTTAGTGTGTGACACTTAAAGCCCAGCCAATGATACACACTTGGCAGACTTTACAGATTGAGCGATCCTCCAATTCACTTAGTTATTTCCTCTCTATGCATCTTTCTTTTTGCAAATTAATAGTGAACTGTATTTCCTCCTACCGTGGCCTCCATACAAATGCTAACCATTCAAACTTTGCAAAATTTGAACTTCACGGTCTTCATGAACTCTCAACAGCCAACGCTCTCATGATCAACCTTCTACTTTAACACCATGATGCCCACGATCCTTTTCTTCTCTCCGATACCAATTGTAGATTTAAAGCCCAGGCAAAATAGCAAGTCTAACAATGATCACATGCAAAAACTCTTTAACTGTGCGTCACAAATATGCATGACGGTGAATGGCATGTAGAATTGCATGTAAAACTAAACGTCAACATCACATATCAACATGAGCTATTTGTGAAATAGAAGAAGAGATTGATTTTCAAATTCTTAATGGGGAGAATTTTTTACTCTAAATCAACTTTTGAAGAACTTAATAAAGACTTATCTGATCCTTATGATAGAGAAGAGATCAAGACAGTAGTGGGCATATGGAATATGGCATCACAGAATGTGTCATCATTAGGAAGAAGTTAAAATTAACATCAAATAATGTACAATCAAAGAGAAACAAGTAAAAGTGGCAACAAAGGAAGAGGTATAACTATTGTATGAGAAAATTGAAAAGAAGTACTGTGGCTCCAGACATATAATATGTGGGTAATAACCCTCTACAGCTATGATCAAGTTGTAATGCAGATCATCCAAATTTAAATTTAAGTCGCTTTTGAACAAGACGAGGATCAGAACATGTATCAAGTAAAATTTTATGGACTAGAAACTCAACAAACTATGGCTTTATATCAAAAGGTTTTCCATGTTTGATGGTGCACAATGCTACCTCTAATGTATATTGTTTCTTATTTTTTTATTTAAAAGAAAGAAAAGAAAAAAAATTCTTGACTAATGGATACACAAATAAAATACTATAGAATTACATTCAAATAGGGGAAATGGAAAATGACAATAGTGAACCTGATTTTCTGAAAGGAGTTGCAAGCAAGAAGCAAAGAGTTTTATGTGGCATAGAGGAATGTTATGATGCTAATCTTACTTAGGGTGCAACACAATTCGCATGATACGGATCCCATAGTATAGCACATGAACAATCCCATTCATTTGTCTGAACTTGAGATAAAGGTGCTTTGTAGAATACTAATGTATAAGATAAAACAACATAAACTTCAATAAAATAAAAATTGAGTATTACATTTACTTTTTAAAAAATAAAAAAACTGTATTAATGTCCAAGAGGATTAAAAACTTTTGATGGGACTTAGAAAAGTATAAATAGTTGTATTTAAAGAATACTCAGAAAAAAGGGAAAGAGGAATGCTTCAACTCCCATCTCTTTAGGTTGTTTACTACTAACAAATACATTATTTTAACAAATTTTTTTATCCTTGATGCTTTAACAACTTGAGTTTTCCATATAACTAGCAATGTTTTTCAAATGAATTCTTGTACAACTTTAATTGATGATTGTTTCTAAGTTATACTTCCTTTTCGTATTTGACAGTTAATGGGAAGTTGAAAGATTGCTATTCAGTTACAATAGTGATTGGTTCAAAGAAATTGAGTGACGTATTATATCCATGGGGAATCACAATGGCTCTCATTAAAATCAACCTGTTTTCTGTTTGCTATGACCCTTCCATCTCCAGCACAAACTGTTAATTTTTGAAAAAAATTTAAATTTAGAAGTAGCCACCAAAATATTTAAAGAAATGGTAATACTGGTTCGAATTAAGCAAAAAAAAGTTCAGACTTTTTAGTTTTAGAAATATTATTATTTACTGTTTTAGAAATCTATCTTTGTATTTGAATCTTTAACATCAACCTATGATATTTTTGCAATAAATTTCTTGAGGATTATTGATCACATATTTATCAGTACGTATTTTTTGAAGCTTGAAGGGTGAATGATATTATTATATAAAGAAAATTTATTTCTTTTTGTCTAAAAAGTTTTTTGTGAAATTTCTACTTGTATTTCATCAATAAAATAATCAATTATAATGTTCCCCAAATCATTCTTTTAATTGAACTTGGATTTTTCAATATTACTAGGCAGACAAGGTATAAGAATGTCTCCATTATTGAATAGAAAAACAAAATGAACAACCTTCTCATCTTTGCCAAGTTGTCAAAATATATTGCAAGTGAATTTGAAAATTGCAAATTGTAATTCATTTTGAAACCCCAAAATTGTAGACTGAAGTTTGGGCCCAGATTGCAAAATGCTTCTCACCTCGAAAACCCTAGCGACATGTTTGTCAAGATACTTCTCGACCCTGAAGCCCAAAATGTAGTAAGTCATTTATAATGTTCTTCCAAGTCATGCTTGTGGGCTACTGGCAGCTTCTGGGATTGTCAAAGAAAAATCATGAAGTTGCTTTTCAGCTTGTCCAAATAAAGTGTCAAAGGTTATCTCTCCCTACATAGATCAACAGTTATGTCGAGTTCCATTTTTTATGATTATACAAATTAGACTATCTGTTGGAAGGTAGTACTATCTTTAGCAGCTGTGAATGTCTTTCTTTTACAGGCACTGGTTGTATGTCTCTGCTGATCTTTGGCTGTGGTTACTTCTTTGTAGATTTTTTATTTATACCTTGATTCAATTAAAAAAAACCTTCTCCATAACAATATTAAATGGCTCTACTCTCCTGGTTCACGCACGCACCTTTACATCGAATATGAATGAGACAATATTTGTATAAAATTGTCTTCCTTAAAGAAAATAGAAGGGAAATAATATGTGTGCAGATTCCAGTAATTTCTTATAGACCGATTTTTCCACTCAAAAACGTTATACAGGTATCCAGAGGGGAAAACCTCAAATGAACAGCTAGTACATAAAAAATATAAAGAACTTCAGTATTACAAAAACGTTATACAGGTATCCAGAGGGGAAAACCTCAAATGAACAGCTAGTACATAAAAAATATAAAGAACTTCAGTATTAGAAAGCGCTGAAGTACCTCACGCTCTTTAAACACATCTTCTGGCATAAATCTTGAATCCTTAAACCAATTGACCCTCTCCGATCCTTGCTTGATGGTGGCAGACAACCATACTTGTTATAGAGATTGAAGCTGATACAGTTTGCAGACAGGCCTTTGAACCTGATGCACTCAAGGCAGGGGTACTAGTTAGGGATCCCTCAGTAAGGATTGCCAACCCTTGCAATCTAAAAGTCCTCTGTAAGTATTGATCAAGCTTATTGCATAGCGATTGGCAAATATCATGCAAGGAATCCCTAATAGACAAATTGCAATAATAATTTCATAGGGCTAGTATCTCTATTCCATGTTTCCAGTTAACATACAGACAGACCACATTGTTACACTATCGTCTGAATGTTGTCCAGTGGAGTGGATACAAATATGAACAGCTATTGGGAATCCTTCGATTCTATTTATCCTTGCAAGCTGCTGAGAGATTTTGAACATCATATTTAAAGAAGTGCAATATAAATTCCCATTAAAAGAAGTGGATTATAAATTGTCAAATATGGTAAATTAAATCATACAAGTAAAATGCTTCTTAGGATTGTTAAGTAACTAGACAAATTTAGAACACATAAGATACACACAAACACAGGAATTGAACATGGTTCTCCAATTTGGCTACATCTACAAGAGAGCAGGGAAAATATCCTTTTATTCAATGCAACATCATACATAGAGTTTTCCCACATATATATAAAATAGTCTTCAAGAGAAGACGAAGGGACACAGATGTCCGTTGGGCTTTATATACCCAACAATCTCCCACTTGAAGTCCAACGGCTGCTGCAACATATCAGACATTCCCCTACTCTCCCATTGTCACATCTTGACAATACCAAGAGAAATCCAACATCTTTAAAGCCAAACACCAAGACCTCCATCACAACTAGAATGAGTGCATTCACCGCATCGTCTCGTTAACATTCTAGCTGCCCAAATGCTTGAACTTCTCCCATTAAACTTTCTTCATCAATGCATACACCAGATTGCTCAATACTCCCACTGCAGGAACAATGTCCAGGTGAATGCATACCTCGAATGAGCGCATTCCTTGCGTTGCTTCATTAACATTCCAGCCAACAAGGCACCATCACAAGTGGCACCCCAAACTTCTCTAACAAGGGTGACTTGACCTTAGGCCACAACATCATGTCCAACCCATACAACAATTCTTATCACCGTATAATCCACTATCCAATCAACACTACACCATCATGAACGTCTCAAAACAAATGACCAAAGTACTCAATACCAAGAGCACCAACAAGAACACTGTCAAAACTCCCGCTGCACATCCGCATGACCTGGGAGCACAACATGACACCGTGATCTAGCAACTCCACAAAAGAAGATCACATCCAAAGAGCATACCCTATATCAAAAGAACCTCTATCATGCCAAACACTCTAATCTAGAGTCAAGAGTCCACCATGGCACAATAACAAACATCCTTAAACAAGAATCATCATCTCCAATCACATGAACATAACCATCACCTGAAAACAACATAATTCTCACTACTTTGAAACCGTTTTCTAAGAATGCATTCATGGCTCGATCTTTCATAGCGTATCCACCCTGCCAACGCTAGATTTATCAAATCCCTCTTTGTATCCTTAAACAGCCCATGGAATCTTGCATGGTCTCTCCAAGTTGATTTGGCCGCAAACTTCTTTCGCTGTCCTCTCTTTATTAGAAACGTGAACTTCCACCTCTTGTTTTGCAAAAGTTAACTTCTGAAAAACAGGCACTCCTTTCTCTACCCCCATTGAACCCATATACTTCACATAATCCTCCTACGCTCCCCTCTCATAGGGTTTCAATCAGCTCCAACTTCTTTCATAACAAGCAAACACCAATTGCTCTGTATCGGCCCTCTTGCCTTCCTGCGCTGGATTTTATTGCAATTTTATATTCATTGATTTCAACCATCACACTCAACCGATTTTAATCTACCTGCTTTAAACTTGGCCTGGTCTTTATTCCTCATGCCAACGCACTTCTAAAAATATCAAGGTAACGTGTCATATAATGACACAATACCAATACCTATTCTAAAACAAATTCCCAGCCCATGTTATTCTATACATTACTAATGCATATCCCAATAGAGTTCCTTTAAATGACTCCCAATAGTTAATAATGCTTAACAATAAGCAGGAAAAGCCAGTGAAGTTCTCACTTTAACAAGCTTGGCTTATTAAACTTCTATCTATGCACATCGAGATCTCAAATTGCACCTTGCCAAATTTATTATTCATTATTCAACGTGACCATCCCAAAATCTCTTAGAAGTACATCTCATTAACGCTGAAGCTAGGTTGATTACTTATCAACAAGAAATTCTCTTTATTTACAATGACATATTTTGACCATTATCATATAGCTCAAACATAGACATAAATAAGTCATAGACAAAGTACATGTGACCTTATATGTCTTACAACCTAGGTGTATATTTTCCTTTGTCATGAATAAATCTCACGTCATATCCAAGATAGATAAATAAGGGTTCATTCTCAAATATCATAGAGACAACCAGGTGAAAATTCGTTCCTCTGCAACTATTGATTTTGTTGCATTGCTCCCACTCACAATTCAGAGAAATAGAATTGGGAGCTAATTTGAACTTCTATATTTCCATTTACAAATAAACTATAGTAGCGAGATGGGAGGTTTTGATCTAGTTAAACCTCCATCTGCTAAAGCCATTGAATTCATTCTTTCCCACTGCTCATTGAATGCATTCCCCCATGGATTCAAAAAGCTAGGTAGCACTCTTAGAATAATTTATAAAAGAAACATTGGTTCTCCCAGCGTTGCAAATACAAGCAAAGTATAATACGATCTGAATTGCAATTTGGACCTGCTTCAAACAGAGGAATTGAATCCATGTTTAGACGTGAAGACAATTTGAACAACACTCACTCCCTTTCTGTCCCTTAAAATTTCTGATTGTAGGACACAGTTTGTAAGATTCAATGGTTTCTCTTTCTTCTGCAACACTTGATATGATTGTAGGACACAGTTTGAAAGATTCAATGGTTTCTCTTTCTTCTACAACACTTGATATCCTTGGATTCATGCAACTTTTATAATATTCAACAATTGGCCTCTTCCTTGTAGATCCAGTTTGAAGGTCATTCATAGATCTTATGCCATTAATCTGAATAAAATTGGTGTGGAAACATTTTTCCAGTTTTTCTAGCTTGTATTAAATTCACAGTTCTATGTAGCCTGAAACTATATATCCTTTTTTTTTCTCTGTTTAGACATTGCTTTGTTTCTTGAAGTTTTCAAGCATATTGTATCTAGTTGTGTCTGGGAGAAGTTATATATTTTCTATCACGTTCGATTGCAACCTTAAGATTTGGTAATACAAATCTGTATTTAGAGAATGGAGTGTTTTTTAAGATTCCTTCCAATTATGATCAGTTAAGTTGCTATTTATTAATTTAATTAGTTAAACTTTATTATTATTATTATTAAAGTTCAATCAGCTCCTACAGGCAATATACTGTACTTGGTTGAGTTTCTTTCCAATTCTGATCACTTAAGTTACTATTGTAAAATTCAATTTTTAATTCTCACACATTAACTTCCTATTGCGAATTTGAAAGCTTCAAGTTTATGGCTGTTATAATAATGCAATTAAAACTATCATACATTTAGTTTTCTACCCAACTATTGTTGTATCAAATTTCTTTATTATCTTATTTAGATTAATTTTTTACATTTTTATCCTATTATGTCTTCCCTTCACCTTATACTGAAATCCTTGTCATTGATATTCAGCTTCAGCTATAAAAGATACGATTTAAATATATATGTACATATATATATATATTCATATTCTTTAACGTTCCTGCAATGGTTTTGTTTTATCATCATACGCATCAATGCCCTCTTGAGGAAATTGGAACATCATCATTCATGGCAAATTCCCTTTCTCGGAGAATACTGGTCCCAAATTCCCAATATCAAAGTAGTGTTGCTTTACTTAGAATTACTCTTTTATTAATTCCTGCATTATAATTTAAACTTATCTCTAATATATTTTTAAAATAAGATTCAAACTTGAGGCCATCGATTTTTGGTTGGATTGATATATTATTGAACTACTAACTCACTTAGATAACATATTTTAGATAAAACCCCTCTGTCCATCTGAGCTACTTGTGAAATAGAAGAAGAGAATTATTTGAAACTCATGATGGGGAGAATTTTTTACTCCAAATCAACTTCTAAAGAACTTAATAATAAAGACTTGTCTGATCCTTATGATAGAGAAGAGATGAAGACAACAGTGGGCATATGGAATATGGGATCACAAAATGTATCATCATTAGGAGGAGGAAGTTAAAATGAACATCAAATAATGTAGAAACCAGTTTAAATGGCAATAAAGGAAGAGGCATAACTCATGTCTGAACAAATTGAAAAGAAGTATTGTTGCCCGAAAAATATAATGTGTGGGTAATAACCAAAGATATAATGTGTGGGTAATAATCCAGTATTGTTGCCCGAAAGATATAATATGTGGGTAATAACCCTCTCTACAACAGATCATCCAAATTTAAATTTGAGTGGCTTGTCAACAACACAAGGATTGGAACATGTATCAAGTAAAATTTGATGGATTAGGAACCCAACAAACTGTGGCTTTATACCAAAAGGTTTCCCATGTTTGATGGTGCACTATGATGCTTCTAATGTATAATGTTTCTTATTTTCCTGTTTAAATTAAAGAAAAGAAAAAAACATCTTGGCCAATGGATATACCAAGAAAATATTATAGAATTACATTGAAATAAGGGGAAATGGAAAATAATGATGGAGATCTTGATTTTCTGAAAGAAACAAAGAGTTTTATGTTGTGCAAGGGACTGTTATGATGTGGATCTTAGTTGGGTTACAACACAATTTGCATGATATGAGATCTATGGACAATCCCATTCATTTGTCTAAACTTTAGATAAAGGTGCTCTGTAGAATACCAATGTATAAGATAAACCAATATAAACTTCAACAACACAAAAGTTTAGTACATTTATTTTTTCAAAACAAAAAATCATATTAATGCCCATAGAGGATTAAAAACTATTGATGGGACTCAAAACTACAAACAATTGCAATTAAGATATTTAGGAAAAAATTCCTAAACTGTGATAAAACAAATGTAAATAGAAGAAAGTCTAAAAGAAATACCTTCATCATTTTCCACAACAAATGTGTTGTCTTGTCTTATTTTCATGTGAGCATATCATCCCTTTCATGTAAATTATTTCTTTGCATTGAAGCCAATTTATCTCAAATTTTATGGGAGAGAATTAGCACGTTGTCAGCCTTTCTGCCAATTATACTGAAATACCCATTATTAAAAGAAAAAAACAAACATAGCACACATACAATTTTTTTGAAGTGATTTGAAATTAGTAAGTATTAAAAAATGAAATCTATCACATTAAATGATAAAAAAAGGGGTATTATGGCATGAAGTGTATACATCATTGATGTTTGATTTTTAAATTTTTTCTTCAATTTCCTCTATGAGTACTACAAAACCACTCAATGACATGTCTAAAGACCTAAGATCAAACGAAACATTGTTTTAGAAACACAAAAACAATGAATTTCTTGGTCATATTAGCAAATTAACTATAATGTGTTGATGCAACTGTGATGGTTGACCCATATATTTGAACATTTCTACCTGGTACTTTCTACCAATATGTGTTCTCTTGTTGTGCTCTACAAACTTATTCAATCTTTTCTTAGTAGAAAAAACACATTCACATTTTTTTCTCTCATTCTGACATGTTAGACCTTACCAATTGTCAATGTCATTTGATTTCACTTTTGTTTCAAACAAGTAATATGAAGTGACTATTCACACATATCTCATATCAAAGTTTTTAAATCTACCAAACAATTACATATTTTGCATTTTCATGTCATGATGCCATTACCAACAAACCTTGGATTTTCTGCTGCTCCAAAATTTGGAGAATCAAAACTAAAATTATTAGTGCCCTTTAAAATGAATGCACAACACTTCATAGTTTATATCTTGACTTGAAGTCACCCCACCTCTTGCACCTTTACTGGTATCAACAATTTTCTTGTTTTAAGTGCATAACAAACTTCTTGAAGTAGAAGCATTATGATCTAGCATGCTATCTAGCCCTAGAATTTCTTGATAGTAGGACACAGTTTGAAAAAGTCAATGATTTCTATTTCTTCTGTGCAGCACAACACCTAATATCGTTGGATTCATGCAACTTTTAGAAATATTCAACAATTGGCCTCTTACATGTAAATCCAGTTTGAAGTTCATCAATAGATCCTATACCATTAATTTGGTGTCAAAACATTTTTCATGTTTTTTTTGGTCTGTATTAAATTCATAGTTCTATGTAGCCGGAAACTTTATATCCTTTTATTTTTCTCTGTTTAGAGATTGCTTGGTTCTCGAAATTTTCAAGCATATTGTATCTAGTTGTGTCTGAGAGAAATTATATATTTTCTGTGATGGTCTATTGCAACCCTAAGATTTGGTCATACAAATCTATAATTAGAGAATGGAGTGTTTTCTAAGATTCCTTCCAATTAATTAGTTAAGTTGCTATTTATTAATTTAATTAGCTAAAATTATTTATTATTATTATTATTATTATTATTATAATAGTGCAATCAACTCCTACAATCTTATATATAGCACAATATACTGTACTTGGTTGAGTTTCTTTCCAATTATAATCGGTTAAGTTACTATTGTAAAATTGAATTCCCAATTCTCACACATTCACTTCCTGTTGTTGCTAATTCCAACAGACATCTTGAGCCAAAGATATCAATTGATGTTATAAATGGTATATGTTTTTCTCAAAAGAGAAAAACATGCTCACAAAAACCTGAAAAACTTTCTGACACCAACTTTATTCAAATTAATGGCATTGGATCTATTGATGACCTTCGAACTGTATAAGAGGCCAATTGATGAAGATTATAACTATATAAATCCAAGGATATATCAAATATCCTTCAATATGAGTTCTCAAGGGCCAACTTGCAATGTCAGGATTATAATGCTTCTACTTCAGGAAGTTCATTATGAACTACAGAAAAGAACATTGCTGATACCAGTAAATGTGCACTAGGTGGGTTGACTTAAGTAAAGATATATACTATGAAGAATCGTTTGAGTAAATTTTAAATGGCACTAATGGTTTTAGTTTTGATTCTCTAAAATTTGGAACATGACAAAACATCTAGGGTTTGTTGGTGATGGCATCATGAAACAAAATTGTAAAATGTGTAATTATTTGGTAGATATAAAAACATTGATATGTGATATTTGAAGAGTTATTTCATATTACTTGTTTGAAACAAAAAGTGAAACCAAAATATATTAACAATTGGTATTGTCCAACATGTTAGAGAGAAAAATATGTGAGTATTTTTTTGTGCTAAGAAAATATTGAATAAGTGTACAAAGTGCAACAAAGGACCTAGTATTGCTAGAAAGTACCAGATAAAAATATCCAAATATATGGCATAGCATCAGAGTAAGTTGTAGTGTGACACATTATAGTCAATTTGCTAACATGACCATCAAACAATTCATTGTTTTTGTGTTTCTAAAACAATGTTTTGTTTAACCTCATGTCTTTAGAAATGCCATTGGGTGGTGTTGTGGTATCAATAGAGGAAACTCAAGAAGAAATTTTAAAATCAAACATAAATGATGTATACAATTTATGTCTTATTGTCCCTTTTTTTATGATTTAATGTCAGATTTTTAATATTTTAATGCTTATTAATTTCAAATAACTTCAAAAAATTGCATATGTTTTGTTTTTTTTTTTTATAATGGGTATTTCAGCATACATGGGAGAAAGGATAACAAGGTGCAATTTCTCTCCCAGAGAATTTCGAAGAAAATTGGCTTCAATGCAAAGAAGAAATCTACATGAAATGGGAGATGTGCCCAAATGGAAGATAGATAAGAAAAAAAATTCATTGTGGAAAATGTTGAAGGTATTTCCTTTTGACTCTCTGCTATTTACATTTTTTTATCACAATCTAGATTTTTTTTAAGAGTGTATACAAAATGGAAAAATAAATGTATGATACATGCATGTCTTATACTCTAGTTATATGCTTTATATTTAGTTATTATATAATTTTTAACAAATAGAAAATTTATCAAAAATATTAAATAAAGGTTTTTTTTAGTTATCAAAGAGCCACATCACTTGTTAGTGACAAGTGACTCATGCCCTTAAATTTTGAAAGAGACAGTAGAATATAGACAATCTTATTAGAAAACTCAAATTTTTTAAAATGAAATTATTTATTATAGTATCTTTTTTTTTCAAGATCACCATTCTTATCCAAAACTACGATTGAGGTGGCTTAGAGACAATATCTAGATTATCCATCCCTCCTTGATAAACAGTTGAACTTAGTACAACTAGTTTTATGCTAGATAAGGATACTTATGCCAAATTTGATTCTTGGTTAAATAATTTCCCTACTATGTAAACTATTATTCTTCACCATCCAATACAGCCGGATATACTCATCATTCATTTCTTTGATCAACATGGCATTAATCTGATCAATACAAATTGCAATAGTGATGTTACTAAGGTTCAAATCTATGCTTTACAATTGCTCAACAACATCTGATATGTGCAACAATAGTCAGAAAATAATTGTTAATGCAATTCTATATTAAGTACTAGATGAAACCTGAAATAAGCTCAATAGATTATTACCTATAAATTCAAAGAAACATGAACATAACATATCAAAATTTAATGACATAATATTTCTACTTATGAATAAATGTTTTTGATTGTAACTATGTAGGAAATTTTTCACATCCGATTACAAATGTCTTTAATAAAAAAAAATCCTAACCAACTACAACGAGAAACATTTGCTCATTTATTGAGATTTCTTATAGATATCATACGAAATACTATCCTATAATAAATTTATGAAGAATCTCCTAAAGTATCATCTTCTGACAATTGATTAACGAAGTAATGGTAGCCAACTAAAAGAAAAGTTCAAACAGATGTTCAAAAGGTTTAGAAGTTCTTTGGAATTTATCTAGAAAATTGCTTTGAGAGAAAACAGCTTGTGGTAATGAGATCGGTCTGATTTGAGCTTCGTATGAAAATAGAAGATTTATATTTATTCATGTAACTAAAGAAATTTGTCGAAGACATTGTTTAACTATATAAATTGTTCACCCATGTCCTGGAGTTGTTAAAACGTTATCGTAATCGTTATCATCTTGTGTTCTGTCAAAAGTTTCAGCAACTGCAATAATTTTGATCAAAGTGCATGTCTATCATTTATCTCTAAGGGCGCTCACAAGCAAGCTTCCTTTCTGGCTCTCAATGTAAGTGAAAGCAGTCCAATATTTCACTTTAGGGTACAAGTTTAAGTTTAATTCAGTTATTGGAGTATCATCTTCTCTATATATATATAATTTACTACCCACAAGTTATTTAGTAAAGATTTGGTATATAACATCTTGTAAAGAGTTGTGGTCAATCCATGTGTTATTTATGTAGAGACGAATAACATATATTGTAAATATGGTGATTGTGCACTCTGTGGGTGCCCTTGTTACGACTGGATTTTAGTGAGGGCCCACCAAAGGAGTGGGGTTTTATCAATATCTTGATAGAAAAGAACACACCTTAAATCAGATTTACTGGAAATATGCTGTGTTTTGATGTTTCCACCATTTGTACAGCTAATTTCTTAGTTAAATATTGTTGTAGATGGCATATAACATTTTCTTAGGAATTTCTTTGTAATGATTAATATTTTCGTAATAGAGGGACTTTTATGTGTATTCATAAAAAACCAATGTTCCTATTTTTTTAATGTTTTGGATTTCGTATTTGATTAAAACGGTTCTAGGAAATTTCACGGCCAGCAATTCATCGCAGGAGGCCATGAGAAATTCATCACAAGAAAAATTCACCACCAGCAATTTATTGCCATGGAAAATTCATCACATTAAAAATCTTGGATTAATTTTCCATAGTCATGAATTGCTGGTGGTGAATTTTGCTTGAGCTGAATTTGTCATGGCCATGAATTTTCCCACAGTGAATTGTTGGCGGTGAATACTCCAACGAAATTGTTAGTTGTGAATTTGCGAGAGGTATAGTGATGTGTCAAATTGGCTTGTGAGATTCTATATCTCAATCTGTACTTGAAGACAAAAAAATATTAAAAGTAAATAACATAGAAGATAATGTAATACATAACACAATACCTTAGTCTAAAACTATTCTTTCTCCTAAAATAGAGTTGACCCAATAAAATTTTTAGCAACATAAAGCCATACTAAAAGTGGATGCTCAAATAAGATGAGAGGCCTCTCATTTATAGAATTTCGAGAAAGAAATCAAAGGCCAAGATAGATTGATTAATGGATGGTTAGGATTCATTGAGGATTAGGGTTTGGATTAAATTTATAGTCATGTGACAAGTGTCACATGAGGGATAAGGGCTAGGTTTAGGAGATGTATTAAGACATATCTTTATGTGAGTGGTTGAGATTTAGAGATGTAGTATGAAATGGATGGATGAGATGCAAAGTTAGTTTGACATTTGTGGTAAGCATCTAATTTTAGTATCAAATAATTAATTAAATAATAAAAAAAATATTTAATAATTTATTGCATCAAGAAAATTCACCCCCAACAATTCACCAAAGGAAAATTCATTGCCAAATTCACCATAGGAAAATTCACTACGATGACAAATTCACCCCAAGAAAAATTCACCACTATCAATTAACCACAACGAAAAATTTATCACAAACTTTTAATGCGATGAATTTTGTTGGTAGTGAATTTTCCTTGGGGTGAATTTTTCATGGCAATGAATTTTCCCACAGTGAATTGTTAGCAGTTATTAGAACAGTGTGATGTGAAAGGATAAATTAATTCAATAGATATAATAAATAAACAAATAAATAATGAACATTTATTTAATCAAAATGAGATAAAAGTGATATAGATAAATTAATCAAATAAATAATAAATATTATTTAATTAAAGTGGGGGATAAAAGTGAAAAATAAAAAAATTAAATAAATAATTAATATTTATTTAATTAATAACTATGCTAGAATAAAGTCAAGTGTGGTTAGGTGTCATTGCTACATTCTCTGCCTTCTCCTAGATTGTTTCTCCATCCTTTTATCCAAATTCCTCCATTTATGCGTTTAAATTCCCCTCTCTCGCTCTATATTTTCTATATCTACGAATGTTTGCAAGCAAGGCGGTAGTGGGGATTTTAATAGCAGTTTCTAGCATCCTCATTTTTCCTCACATGACCTGATGTCTCTCCCCTTTTGGAATAGGGAGGCGATACCCATGCCCCTCTCCTCTTGAATGATGATTTTCTCCTACATTAATTATTTTCTTCTATGTGCAGCCTTTAGTTTGTTCATGCACATTTCCTCCTTTTTCCTGCCTTGCTTCGTAAATATGGACTACGCCTAGCCGTCCTCCTTTAAGGGTCAACATTAATCCACTATGGGAAGGTGGATATGGGGATGTGGCATCCTTCTCCCCTTGGAAATAAGCCATCCCAACAGACATGGGGATGTGGCATCCTTCCCCTTTTGGAATAAGGCATTCCTATTTATTAGAAGGTTGTAGATGTTAATTCGTTCACAAAATTTTAGCCATGAATTTTCGATGAATTTTACTAGAGTTATAATTTATTGGAGAACTGTGGTGTGAAGGATAAATTAATTAAATAAATAATAAATATTTATTTAATTAAATTGGGAGATAAAGGTGAAGGACAAATTAATTAAATAAAAATAAAAATATATTTAACCATTATGAAGGATGAAGGTGAATTCTCATTGAGCACAACTATAGTTTGACATTGGAGAATAAAAGGAATCTAGCACCATTTATTATCTAACTTTGTAAACATCCTTGGATAGAATGCTGGTATTATATCAAGCCGTGTAAGGTGAACACACACACTCCTTCCTATGACATGATAAAAAACAATGCAAGAAAAAGACACAAGAATGGATATATCAACATATTAATTAAGCCATGAATGATATATCCATATATAAGGGAGGGAATAAATTTCCTCCAATAATAATGGAGAAGACTTGGTAGTTGACTCCCACTAATAGAGAGTGGTGGTTGTTGATGTGTTTTTTATGCACTTTTCAACACAGGCAGTGCGTAGTTGCACTACCTCTCTTGAAAGACAATCTTCCACAATCAGATTGCAGAACACTATCCCAAAGTCTCTCGGATGTCCGGTCATGACAGTGCTTAGATACCTCAGTAGTTTGATGTGATTTGCTGGAATCACAAGGTGGTCTTACGAAAAATACAAAGCGTAGACACAAAGCATGGAAGTTGGATCTTGAAGTGGAGTTCATAGAATGGGAAGTCATTATGCGTCAGCTGTGGGTTCAAACAACAATCTTGGACTCCATTTAGTTGTTGGACTTGGCTTTACAATGTGCAATGAACCTTAGCATAGGTCAGTTACTAAAAAAAAAGAAAAGGGCAAAGGGAAGGAGAAGTTCCTAAGTCTGAAGCTTGCTATGAATAGTGATAATGAAGTTCCTGCAATGGACAATTTCTCAAAACAATATCCCACTTAACCAGGGATTTCACAGTATCATAGAAATTATGCTATCTTCTAGGGGTTGCAGATATTTCATCCTTCATCCACCACATACACGCATGAATCAAAGATGAATATTTGGAACAGCTTAAAAATCAAGTCCAGGCTAACTTTACACAGCTATCTACCATCAGAAAACAACAAAAAGTATGGACTAAGGAATCATCAACAAGGTAGGAATTTTCACAATTACCCAACAGCATTCCTAAGATTTATCCAAAGAAATAAGACAGCTAACTAAACAGCAATAAGATCTAAGCTAAACATCTAACATCAGAGAATGAATCAAGCAACATGGGAGAAACCAAGAAAATTCACCAAATCAATGCTATTTCTTATAAATTTCTGCAGCATGTCTTTACAACAACTCAACTCTCTCTTTGCAAATGAGAGGAGTGCCCTATTTATAGTTTTCCAAAAGTTAAATGAATGGCCAAGATTCATTCTCATTGTGTGGCCAAGATTCATTACAAAATAGGGTTTCACCTACCCCCAAATAGATCTCAATTAAAAAATACATTTTCGTCATTTCCCTATTTTTTCTTCTAGCTGATGGCACTATAGCTCTTTCGTCTTTTAGTGGATTGCTATTTTCTTTGCTGTAGCTACTCTTCAGGAAGATCTTTGTCCTTGGCTGGGCTGTCCTTCTACTCCTCAGAAGCTGCATGTTCTATATATTTGAGGATGACCGCTTGGAGCTTGTCTATCTCGAGGATTTCGCATCGCAACGCCTGATAGCTCCATTCCTTAGCATTCTCTTCCAGCCTTTTCCAATCCTCATCATACTTCGAGCCTTGGTCTTTGAACAGCTCGGATTGGTCGAAGGCACGAGCAGCAAAACCTAGGAACTCCGTTGTGATATCTCCAGCTGTCCCGTCCTTCATCTTCTCTTGAAAGTATGGTTTGATCTTCTCTGGATCCATTTGTACTGTGGGCATATCATATCCCGTCATCAGCTTCAGATATTGGGCACATTCCACCCGGATTTCCTTGATCCACTCAATGTCTAGATCCACCCTGCTCAGGATTTGCTCCTACCTCTCCTTCCGGTTGTCGAAGTCTCTACGCCACACATCCACTAGCCAGTGATCTTCTTTTTTCAGCTCTAGCTTCTCTTCCCATGTGGCCTCAGGCATTTGAAGTATGGCCTCGATCCTTGGGAAGGTGGAGTCGTAGGTTGCGGGGAAATTGGTGCAGAGCCTCCTCGTGCTCTCCAGGGACTGCATCAGGTCCAAGAACTTGTTGGTTGTCCATACAGCCCTGCTGATTCCCATGTTTCCGATGTATGCGACCTATTGGAACCAATCCTCGGTGGTTTTCTCCAAGTTCTTCCTTCTTTCCATTTTATCTATCTGCTCCTTGGAGAGCACCTATGGTGCAGCCGTGGAGGTGTTAGGCAGGTCGTCCACTGAGGACTATTGCTGTATGTAGTCTATTAACGCTACAACCTACGCCTTGAGCTCATCCTTGGAGATTTTGTCCTGCTTTATCAGGTGCACCACTGTGGCCACCGACTCCTCAAGGTGCTCAACCTTCTGTTCTCTGGTTGCTGTCCCCAAGTCAATGGTGGAGATATTATAACTTAACCCAGTTTGGCCAACAGTAGGTGTTGCAATTTGCGCTGCTCGGGAGCTGGAAGCATCCATTGTTATCTTGGATCGGACCTTGGGCTTCTTCTCCTTCTTCGTGGTGATCTGGGATTGAGCCAAGATGGCCTCCAACCTTGCCCTTGGGTCCTTCAGCACTGGGGTCATTTTTCTCAAGTTGCCTTTCCAACCACTCAGGCACAGCAGCCTTCCCCTTAGGTAAATCATGGCTACCCTCGCCCTTTTCAGTTAAAGGAAAGACTTCTGCCTCCTTTTCCTTTTGGGGCTCTCCTTTCTTTTGGGCGGCATCCTCCTCTTCATCAGAGTCATGAACGAATATGAGGTGCTTGACAGGCAGCCTGGTTGATGGTTGTCGGATGGGACTTTCTTCTTTCGCTGTCTCTTCTTCTTTCTTCTCATCAGTAGCCTCGACCTCGGGGCTTTTGGCAGCATGGGTCTCAACCTCAGTCAAATCCTTTATCCGCTGCTCTTCTGGCGGCTGCCCTTCTTCACCATGTGGTGACTCTTCTATTTCCTCCCCAACGTTCTTTAGCTGCTGCGCCATCTCCTCTTCAAGGTCCTCATCGAATGTCTGGATGATTTCCTTAGCACCCGAGCCATCCTCCTTGTCCCCACTCTCGGAAGAGCCCGTCTCTTCCTCCTCATAAACCACCCTGTCGATGGTTCGGTGCTCGTACTCGGGGTGCTCATGATACTCATCGGCCTCCTCCTCTATAGACTTCGAGGCTTCCTGCTCTCACTCCTCCAACTCTTTTGAGATTTGCATTGTGGCTTCCATAGCTAGTGCCCCTGTTGGCGGTTGTGAAGGCTGAGCTGTCGTGAGGACTTGGGCGAGGGCTGCTTGGAGAGTTGGATTCATTAAGATCTGGGAGAGTTCAGGGGGGAGGTTTTGCATGTCTCGTAAGAGCTTCGGGCATAGCGGCAATGGGAATAGGCGATGTTATTGTTGCTAGAGGGAGGGATGTAATTGGAGACATGGTAGCAGAGGAAGGGGGAGTGGTCATGCCAGAAGAGGAATCTATGACGACTACCGACTCGGTCGAGGGCGAAGGGGCAAGATGGATAGAAATGTCCACTACCGGCGGAGAAGCGGCGACCACAGTCAGGGAGATGGGTGATGCAACAGGAGGGGCAGGGAGAGCCAAGGGAGATCGGGATTCTTCCGCACCTACTGCTTGTTTGAGCCTTTTGGGAGATGAGCCTCATGTTTCTTTCTTCGCTTGCTCCTTGGGATCCGGAGACTGCGCAGTTTTCGTTTCTTTCTTTTTCTGGGACCTGGTGATTGGAGGAGATTTGGAGGTCCCACCAGTCGACGTGGTGGCAGCAACATCCTCTGTGGAACTCGGCTCGCTTTTGAGCCCCTTATAGGTTAGGACCACTCCTTGTCACTTCAGATGTGCCACCTGCCCATCGATCCACTCCTTAGTACGAGTTATGATTGGCTGGGTGATGGTGTCCAGGTCATCGACCTCTTGTTCATCCCAGTCGATTGACGGTATTGGCAGGTTGGCAACCGCAGGGTACCTCGAGTGCATGATCATGGACTTGTCCTCCTCGGCCTGGTCCGATAGCGGAAACGGTTGCACCGTCCTTAGGAACAGCACCGTCATGCGCATGTAGTGCCTTGCACGCACCTCTTTGTCGTCTTTGCAGTTGGCCCAAAAATGTTTAATGTGGTATTGATGGGCATAGGCCGGCCCCAATGCTTTCTTGACATGGCCATGTGGATCCATCCGTGGGTGGGTGGTGTACCAGTCGAAATGGTAGTCCTTCAGCTCCTTCTCGGAGTTGCTGGCACATTCGGATGTCTGCAGTCGATACAGGCCCTGGCCAAGGGTCATGGTGTAGGAGATCCCTACTATGTATTTGTTGCTGAAGATTGCCTGGAGGTGTTGGAGCTGTCGAGAAAGCTCCAGGAGGATGATCCTATCATTGGGGTAGCAAGACAATCTATTCGGCCTTTTTCCGTGAAACCTTGGGCCTGGATGTACGTAAACTTGGGAAACTGGATGAAGAGGAAGGCGTATTCCTTTAGAAGCGCCTTGGCGCTGTGGGAGACCCTCCTCTCGAAGTCCCTGACGATCAATCTGATGATGTGGCCTATGAAGGTGTCATTGACTCTATAGTACTCCTTGAAATTCTGGTATTGGAGTTGCGAGTACTTGTCAAACGGTTTGAGTCCTCGCTTCTGCCCCTGATCAGGTGCCACAAATAACCCGCTGTATTGTCTTTGTTCTGCCAGGGAGTAGACAAGGTAGGAGGTCATGTAGAATTTGGAGCTCTTTTTCATGTTGACAAACTACTCGTGGAAGCAGTTGCTTATAATTTTGCCCCAGTAGAATGAGACCTTGGTTGTAACATCCTCATTTCCTCGCAGGATCTGCTCAATGTAATAGGTCATTCACTCCTGGAAGTAGGCGGTCATTGGAAGACCCATGACCCTGCTCAGCATGGTTACCAGGTCGTGGTAATCCTCATGGAAATCGCTACGGAAGAGTTCCTGGGGAACCTTCGCAGCGCTGCCCCTTTTTTCCTTAAGCCAATGCAGATTTATTGACTTCTTGCACCCTGTTGGATTAGCATCCCACGCCGCCTGGCATTCTTCTAACGTGGGGACCTCCATCTGTTGGAACGTGGGAATATGGAATGCCTTAGTGATCCCTTCTGGCGACATGTCTGCGAGGATGTTTCCCTCCTTATCCACAATTGTTCTAGTGTCAGTTTGATAGGCTTCTCGGCAAGCCATTACCAGCTCGGGCACCACGAGAGGCGGAGGGAAACTGGCAGCCTTGGCTATTCCACTCTGCCATATCAATCTGGCATTCTTTGTTGTCGGGTTGACCCTGACCCTCTGAGTGAATTCATCTATATCTACCTGGCCAATATTGGTGTCCATAATTTCCTTCCAGTCTATTGTGACCTTGGAGTGGAGCAGCTCACCCTGGAATTGATACTTCATTTGATCTTTGTCTTCCTTTCCCCGAGGGGTCCTTCCTGACTTCTTGCCCTTATCCTTTTCGGCGGACGCCCCTGAAGTTCCTGCTCCTGATTGCATATATTCTGCAAGCAAGGGTAAAGTCAGCACAATAAAATATCAAAAGCGTTCATGTTAGTCCATATCTCAAAAATAACATCTAAATAATAAATCAAGTATATCATAAATCTTATCTCTACACATTATTGATTTGCGTTTCAGGGCATTTGGACAATTCGGGCCCGGAGGGCCAGACTTCCCTGGCAGAAATGTTGTCTGGAAGGGAAAACACAGCTGAAAACTCCCGGAGACCTTCCTTGGTCGAATTTTAAGGTTTTGAGAAGCTCATGATGAAGAGGGCCAAAAACTAGCATGTGGGTCGAGGTCAGATTCTAGATTCGGGCTTGCTAGGATAGATCTAGGGAGGCTCAGAGGTTTCAAGCCAGGAAGCTATCGGGAGATGGCCGTTGGTGAAGGCGGACAGCAGACAGAAATCTGGCGGTGGAAGTCCGAGGGCCGGGGTCTGGGGGGCAAAAGGACGGCCGACATGTGTTTATTCACTTCTGAGGGCTCGTGCCGGCAACGTCGGGAAGGTGCACGAACTTCGCTGGGTAGGATGGCAAGCACGGGACGGAAGTCCGGCATAGGAAGTCTGGGGGCAGGAGTCCAGTGACATGAGTTTATTGTATAAGTTCAGTGGCAACTGGCATGACAGGGTCCGGAGGCCGGGGTGCCGGTTGGCCTTTTCTATTAGCAATAGTGGGCGACAGGCAGACTTCTGCAGACAGAAGTCCGGATACTGGTGCCTGGAGAGCGGACGGCGGAGCGGGGGTTTCCGTTTGAAACGGTGGGTGAGGACCAAAATCTCGGGACACGGGGCCCGACGTGTTGGCGGCCACTAGGAGTTTCGGCAAGAACACACAGCAAATGGAAGGTCGGGGTCCGGCAACCGGGTGGACGGGGTGAAATTACCGACGGCAGGTGACAGACGGACTTCCGATAATGGAAGTCCGGGAGCCGGGGCCTGGGGACGTGAAAGTTGCCGTCGGAAAGAACAAGCTAACGACGGAGATAAAGGCGGGGTCCGGGGGTCAGGCGGCATCGGTGACTTCGCCGACAGACTGTGCAGTGGGACCAACAGAAAAAAGCAGGGAAAAGCGCCGTCTGGGGCCCGAAGGAAAAAATGATGGATCAATTTGAAATTGCCAGACGTTTAATAAGCCGGAGCATCGGCGGAGCCCAGAGGGCGGGACGCCGGGTGACGTTCACCGTTTGAAGAAGGCGAACCTCCGGCGGAACTCCGGAGATGGAACTCCGGGGTTCCAGGCCCGGGACGACCAAAGGACGCGTGTTTAGGTTTCAAGTTTACGGCGGAGCCGCGATCGGGATCCAGTAGCGAGGGAGGCAGGGTGGTTTTGGCAGTTTGGGGCACGGCGAAATGCGACCAGTATCCCGGGGGCGGAAGCCTGACGACCCGGACCCGGAGAGGAGGATCGCCGTCGGAATTTGATCAAAATTCGAAATCGGACGGCGAAGGCGGGTCCCGGGCCCGAGGCGGCCGATCGCCCTATGTGAAGAACAGCTGCGCCATAGAAAAGTCCCGAATTGGCGGCGAGGGCACTTCCGATAGGTTTGTCGATTTTTCAACATATGGGTTATGAGCACAATTTGGTGTTCTTCCTTTTATGCCATCCTAACTAATTGTTCATCCATTTAGATCTTTCAAAATCATGAAAAAGACACACGGGAGGGCAAACGGGTTGCCTAACTAAAACACGCTAAGTGGAGAGACGTGGGATCCACCTATGTTGGTCGGAATGATGCAGTCGGTGATGATCGTGACATTGTTGAAGGCGGTGGGCTCCAGATGATAGCTTCTCCAATTCGCTCCAATCCTGTTTGTGAAAATGACTTGGGTGGATTGGGCATTTTATACCCCAACTGCCATGAATGCCTACGTTAAATGCTCGTACGACCGCAGGAAAAGGTTGGTGGAATTTGAAAATAGGTCGGCGGCGGGGGTAGGAATTTTGGGACCCGACGGCCGGGAAGACGTGGCATGACGGCCGCCGTAATATTTTCATTGATTTGAACGGTGATGGCTGGGAGGTGCCTGGAGCCCGGAGGGTTGGACTCCGCTAGGGGTCCGCCGTCAGTGACGGTGGAACCGTCACGGAATTCCGGAAACGGCCGGGCCCGGAAGAGTTCACGGCAGAAAGGAGAATACGCGAATTGCGGTCGGTAAAGAGGATGTCGGGACCCGAGAGGCAGGTTGCAGTAGGAGGTCTACTGTGGCGGATGGAAAAACCAAGACGGAACCCCGGAGGAGGATCTCCGGGGTCCGGGGTCTGAAAGGCGGAAAGCTGCAAGGAAGATTTTAACAAGTTTCAAATGGTGGGAGGTGGATCGGACGCCGGGGTCTAGAAGGATGCCCAGCGGACGCCGCATGAAACGACAATTCCAGCGGGGAAATCCGGTTGGGGAACTCCAGACCCCCGGGCCCGATAGGGCCCGGGGCCGTTTTATGACCAAATTGCCAAAGAGATTCCCTGAAGCTCCAGAAATGCAACGAATTCTAAAAGCGGAGGCATGATCGATTTACGATGGAACATTGGGGAAACATCGACCATCCAAAACATCAAAAGCGGGGCACGCAAAATGAGATGGCCCCCAAAATGACCCGACAAGGTGAAAGAAAAGAGGGTCCCCGTTCCGAACGGGGCATGTGTGCCAAGTGCACAACAAATGGTGACTCCACTGGGGAACGTTCCTAAGCGTTCTAGGGATAAATATTCATTCAGGACCCAGAATCTCTGGTTTCGCAGACCAGGAGTGGTTTCTAGAGATGAATTTGGGAGGACGAGATCCTTAATTGGATCAGCTTACCGGACATCTCAGAAGTGTGTGTGTAGTGAGTTCATTCCTTTCTTAGAGATAGTGACCAGGGTTACCAATTCAACTGAGTGAGCTACATAAATCGTCTAACACCAAAAGTAACCTGGACATTGCCCCCCTGCCAGTCAAGCATCCATAGCCCCGACGGAGTTGTCGCTACAATCTCATGGATATTGCTCTACTGCCGGCTAGGCGTCCATAGCACCGGTAGAGTTATCCGAACACCCATACGGTCATTTATTTTCTTTTTTCAGAATTCCCTTTTCTCTTTTGCTTTGATATTTCACTCCTCTTTTACCATTTAATTCAACCGGGTAAGCTTTGAAGCCTACAATGGGTTTGAGACTGCAGTGGTCACTGGAGTAGATTTGAGATTTTTCACTCACTAGGGTTTCATGACAACAATAGTACGGTCCTTTAGAAATTATTATTATGTGCTTTGTGCGAGATCCGAGATGTGAGTAAGAAGATCTAGCTAAGGGTCAAGTTCTGAGCAGAGTTCAAACAAGGAAATCATTCACAGACAACTTTCAAAGACCGATAATCGAGAGTGAATGTTTAGTCAAAGAACACAAAGAACAGACAGCAAAGGGAATCGCTTGCCGGGCAAGCACAGCCACCGCAAAGGAGCTGGAAACATCTTCCAAACCAAAAACTCCCGGAAGGGAGAAAACAACAAAAAAAATGACACAAACAAAACGAAAACAAGCAAGAAAGCAACTACTCTAACCTATGTACAAGCATTTACAACGAAGAGCTCGAAAGAGCTCAAGCCTGGAAGTAATGCTTTAGGTGCTGCCTGTTGACTGGCAACGGGACATTCTCACCAGTTAGGGTCTTCAAGCAGAAGGCATTATCTCCCAAAATCTCAGCTATCTGAAAGGGGCCAAGCCAAAGCTTGACGAATTTGTTGTGTCCCCCTTTCCTTTCATGGGTCTTGTCCCAATATAGGACTAGATCTGCAATTCTAAAGGCCTTGATCTTGGCTCGGCGGTCGAACCATCTCTTAACTACGCCCTGATGTTTGGCAAAATTTTCTATTACACGGTTTCAGACTTCCTCTAAATGCAAGAGCTCAGCTAACCGAGCTTCCCTACGATCTCCTCCCTCATAAAAATCGTTGTTGAATTGAAGAGTAGGAATCTTCAGATGGATGGGGAATATAGGCTCTAGGGCATAGACAAGGTGGAACAGGGAATCACCGAGGGCAGCCTTGTGGCAAGTGCAATCAGCCCAAAGGGCGAAACAGGGCTGGGTATGCCAGTCCTTGGGATTCCTATCTAGCAGCTTCTTGATCACAGTAATCAAGTTTTTATTCATGGACTCAGCAAGGCCATTGCCCTGAGGGTAGTAATTGGACGAGAATTTAAGGGCTATTCCATAGTCAAACGCCCAACTAGCAAATTTTAATGAAGCAAATGCAGGCCCATTATCACATACCAAAGCATATGGACAACCAAAGCGATTTAAAATGAAACTTTCTAGAAAATTAGTAACTACTTCAGTTGTGCATTGCTTACATACTATTGCTTCCATCCATCTAGTACAATAATCAGTAGCGGTAAGAATGTACCTGTGTCCCATAGATGATGGAGGGCTTACCGGACCGATGAAGTCGAGACCCCATTGCGCAAATGGCCTTACCTCCAGCACAGGCTGTAGTGGGATAGCAACATTCTTCTCCCTGGTGGCAGCAGTTTGACATGTGTGACACGAATGAGCATGGCAATGGGCATCCTTGAAGACAGTTGGACAATAATACCCCGCTCTCAATATTTGATGTGCTGTGGAAGAACCCGAACCATGGCCCGTGCCAAATTTGTTGTGGAACTCCTTCAAGACCTGATCGACTTCCTCCTTGCCAAGGCATCTCAAATAAATTCCTTCATGGTTCTTCTTATAGAGGATGGAACCCTGTAACATGTAACCATTACTTTTTAATCTCAGGACCTGCTTTTGAACTCCTTGTAGGTGCGGTGGACATTTATAGTTCAGTAGATAGTAGACGACATTCTGGTACCACTCTCCCAGGGAGACATCCTCAAGCTGGTACTACTACACAGTGAGTTCAAGTCCAGCTTCCGCTGCTGTTTCGGCAATTGTGCGGGTGAGTGCCTGCCCTCTCACCAGTTTCATTAGTTGGATCTCCATATCATACTCTTGGAGCAGGGTGACCCACTTAGCCCTTCGCTCACCCAATTCATTCTGCATGAGCAACGTTTTTACTGCTGGGTCAGGGACAATGGAAAACACCTTGTTGTGTAGGATATAGTGTCTAAATTTCTTCACTCCCCTGACGAGAGCGTAAGCCTGCTTTTCAATGTTGTGATAATGCAATTCAACATCCTTGAGGGGAGCGCTCATAAAGGTGATCGGATGCTTGTTTACTTCGTCGTCCTTCTGGGTCAACATGCTAGCACAAGAATACTCTAAAGTAAATGAGTAGATGTAGAACGGCTTCAGATAATCCGGGCTAACTAATACAGGGGCCTCAGTGATGGCCCGTTTGATTTCTTCGAAGGATTGTTTGGCATCAGGTGTCCATTCAACTTTGGTGTCTTGTTTGAGCATGGCATTGAGAGGTTTAACGATCTCCGCGAAGCCCATGATGAATTTTCAGACAAAGTTTTTCTTTCCAAAGAAAGATTTTAATTCTTTTTTGCTGCCTGGGGGCTGAATTTTGAGTAAGAACTCAATACGCTTAGGATCTATAGAGATCCCCTATTCTGAAATGATGTGCCCGAGCAGCCTGCCTTAGGTCACTCCGAAAATGCATTTCTTGGGGTTGAGAGAAACCCCAAACTCTCTACATCTCTGAAATACTTTGCATAAGTCAGAGACGTGATCGCCCCGCCTTTTAGAAAATACGGTCAAATCATCCATGTAGATGATTATGCACTTTCCAATTAGTTCCTTGAAGGCGATATCCATGGCGCGTTGGAAAGTGGCACCGGCGTTGATGAGCCCAAAAGGCATTCTTCTGTATGCGAACGTTCCCCACTTAGTGGTGAACGCCATTTTGTGATGATCCTCGTATTGCACCATTACCTGGTTATACCTGGAGTACCCATCGAGGAAAGACATCATCTGGGAGCCGTTGACGATCTGTAGTACTTCGTCCAATGAAGGTACTGGATAGTTGTCTTTCTCTGAGGCGCAGTTCAGATTGCGGAAATCCACACACAATCTAGTTTCTCCACTCTTTTTCCTGACCGGGACCAAGTTGGCCACCCACATTGAGTGCCTGATGGGAAAAATGATTCTTGCTGAGAGCAACTTTTCCACCTCCTTGTAAACGATAGGTTCTAGCAAGGCATTGATAGGGCGCTGCCGCTGGCGGAATGGCCTCACTTCTGTCTTGAGAGGGATAGTGTGTTTAATGACAGAAGTGTCATAAGTTTTCAAATCTTTGTAGCTCCATGCCACCACGTCATGGTACCTCCACAACGCATCCGTGATTCCTCTTCTTTCCTCCGGCGTGCACACCTTGCCGATAAAAATATTCTTGACCTCCTCGGCTGTCCCAAGGTTGTGTGCATCGCACTGGTTGCTTATGGCCTCCTTTTTTGTTAACTGATCCTGATCTCTGATTTGGTCCAGGTCGAATATGCATTCCAGCTGAACCATGCCTCTGGGGATTGTGTTGGTTTTGAGGTTAATAACCCCCTCTATGTCCAATTCGGCCTTCTGCGGATCAGCTTCATCAATTATTTGAGCTGCGAAGACATCAGAACTTGTGATGAATTGAAGGATATGCCTGTCATCATTGAAGACTTGCATGTAGGTAACGTTATCTGGGGCTAATGGTGTGGATGTTAGCTCAACAGTAAATTTCTTGAGCCCAGACAAAGAGGGGTTGTAGCGTGCTAGCTACTTGAGCCAAGGCATCAACTGTGCGATTTTGAGTATGAGGGATCAATTGTATGTTGAATGAATCCAAGCCCTCCAAGAGATCCCATACCCTATGCCTGTAGTTTGTTAGTCTTCGGTCATGACAAGAATACAACTTCCTAAACTATAATCTGTGGGCAGCGAGAAATGTCTTACCCATTAGGCTGATGAGTTCGAACCCAGCTCCAGCTCCTTGCCTGGACTTTGATCCATCAAACCGGAGCGTCTTGCGTGCGGAGGATTCCTTATCTTCATGTCTGGTTGAGCTTTTGTTCCCTTTCGGCTGTACGGCTGGCCCTGTGATCTTAGGGGAGTTTTTCGGTTTGATGCAATGATCAACAGGTGGTTCTACTGGCGTCTCCTTTGGCGTTTCCGTCGGAGGAGTAGCTGATTTTCTAACATGCGCCACTGCTGCTTGACACAAGCAACAATCAGACTCGGAGTGAGCAGCATTATGAACCCTGCACTAGTTCGACAATAAGAGATCCTGGAAATTCATTCGGGCTCCTAGGCTGAGCTAATCCCTTGCACATTTTTCCATGAATTCCTGGAAGCCATTGAGTAATCCCCAGTTGTCATCCTTATCCGGCTCATCATCTGCTTCTATTAACATTTTTGTGTCTGGGGGCATTCATGTGGAGTCGGTCGAAGGGCTACACAACACCAGTAACACTTCGTCTGCACCCTCCTCCTGAAGCCTAACCTCATTTTGGTAGGCGAAAGGGCAGTAATTCCCTAGATCAGTCTCGGCGAACAACACCTCGCTGAGATTGTTGTATTTCGTGATCATATACTTCATACGGGGTTCATGGTCGATACGGATCTGATTTGGTAGTCCCTTCCATGGCAGCCACATGTGAGAAAGGTCTGTGGCGGTATATCCATTTAGTGCCTTAGTGAACTCCCTTCCCAAGATGATTCCATATGCATCGGGAATGTCGGCCACTTGAATGTCAATGACCTATTGTATCCGCGGGTCCACGACAATCTGCATCGGGATACAGTTTATTTCACCCACGATGTTGATCTCTGTTTTGTCCAGCTGGGTCACCTTTCTCTTTGAAGGCATAGGAGTGATGCCAAGGGCCTTGCATACTGCCAAGGGCATGACATTAGCAGACGCTCCTGAATCGAGTAGGCAGTTGTGGAGGTTCTTCCCAAAGATCCTAATGGTGGTCAAGAAAGGGGGAGTTTCTGGTCTACCTTGGAGGATGCCCATAGGCGTGTCCATGTGAGCTATCTGACCTTTGTTCTTATCGTTGTCCATATCCCTGGTTTTCCTAAATAGCTAATCCTTGGAAAGCTTCCTATTAGCCCTTTCTGGCTCCTTTTCAATTTGCTTACTTGCTGATTGGCTCACGGGAACATCCTTCCTTCTCTCGGTATTATCCTGTAGTTCTGGTTCTCTCCTAGGCTCTTCAAAGGTAACCCTCTTAGCTGGGGTTTCTTGTGTCATGTTAGAGGATGGAATCTCATTTAGAACCCTAAAGAAGGCATGCCTCACGACAGGAACTTTGAGTAATTCAAAGGCTGACAAGCTAATTTTTACCTTCTTAAACTCTTCTGCCACATATTCACCCATTTGCTCAATTTCTGAGCTAAAAGCCTGGCCTATGGTAGAACTAGGGGTTTGTACCTTCGTTTGTCCAGACGGATTTTGAGGTTGGCCTTAGGGCTGATTTTGCGACTGGTTTTGAGACTGGTTCTTATTGAGTTATTAGGCAAGTATATGAGGAAGCCCAGGGTTATTACTGGCGTTGGGATCAGGCGGAGTGGTGAAATCATTTGGTGGGGTAGAAGTTGTAAAGGGTCCACCCGCTTGTCTATTCCTAAGGAAGTAGGGACTCGACCATTGATAGAACATGTGGACCTCATCCACAAATGGTTCTTCTTCATCTACTAGACCATTATCTACTGAATCAAAGAGCTGAGCCAAGGTTTGTTCATTACTTACCTCTTGCACTTTTTCATCCTCAATAGGAGTAGGCTCGACTTCGGGCTCGTTGCGGTCACCTCGCGGAAATGGCACTTGATTAACCATGAGACAACAGGAATCATATGGCTCGGATGGGACGATGTCCCTATAGTTGGCGTTGTCGACCGCATTTTGTACCTCCACCTGAAAGATTTCAGCAGCTGTTTGGAACTCGGAACAATCCAAATCAGAATGTCTGCTGGTTTTGTGAAGTCGACACCATCCGGACAAGGCTGCTTCGGCCAGATATACGCCACTAGATGTTTTGTCATTGCTTGTCGGTTGATCGAAAGGTGTAGGGACACCACCATTGTTGAGCCTAGTGTTCCACATGCGATTCTGCCTCTGAGAAGGTCTCCTTTTTGCATTTTGATTGGCATTTTTCAACCTCTCATAATTCTGCTCGGATGAAGTGCCTACTTCTCGATTATCTTTGCTGTCCCTATTGTCTCGGCTGTCCCGGTTGAGATTGGCCTGGAAATTGCACTGGGAGGCCTGCAACTGGTTATTCTGATTCTTTAGGTGCGTCATCTCCGTGGAAATTTTCTTTATCATTTCGGTCAGTTCTTCTAACTTGTCTTTCTCAGTTGCACTCCCAGGCGATGGCGCCAGATTTTGGAGGAAAGCGGGCAGGGTTGCCAGCTGATTCTGATAGGCCGGAGGAAAATCCGGTCCCAATAGGTACAATGGAGCCTAGGGCTGTTGGGGGTACGCATACTATTGTGGAGCAATCTGAGAATAGTTATACTGCTACTTGGGTTGCAGATAGGAAGGCGCGGGAGGCACATAATTCAATGGCTACCCTGGATGCGACACCATAGGCAATTGGAGTACCTGATTCATAAGGGGGGTTTAGTGAGAAAACGTCCGATTAAGCCCCTAAATCTACATTGGGTGGGCTACCGGCCCCAAAGAAGGCAGCGGGTCAAAGATATTCTGCCCCAAGTCTATGCTGGCTACAACGGCCTCCGCATAGGCGGCCACTAGGGTAGTAAGTGGCGGGCGCATCCTTTTCACCAAAGCTGACCTGAGGTTGTCTAGTGTTGCATAATAGACCGGGAGAGCCGTTGCATCATTATGGAGGTACAGATCCCGAAGCCTTGTGTGAGCCCGATGGAAGCGGTCATTGAAGGAGCCAATAGGTTCGTTGACCTCCCTTCTGAAAGACATGAACTGTTGGTAAAGCTCCGAAGGGTTGATGGGGATCTTGTATTTCTGCAGGAAGGCATTCTTCATCAGGTTCCACGAGGTGATGGATCCCCTCGGCAGATTAATGTACCAATAGAAGGCTTCTTCCCCCAATGAATGCGGAAAAAGGTGGCAAGCAATGCCTTCGTGGTCGACTTGCATTTCGGTGATCACTGTCTCGAATATTTTGATATGCTCCTTAGCTGTTCTCTGTAAGTTGCGCAGATGGAACTTCGAACAAAAGCCCTCCGGATTCTTGGGCATATCATTATAGACAGCAAAATGTATCGACGAAGGGTTGTGCGCTAACCAAGCCATGGAGGGTGGTGGAGGTGGCACTTGCTATTGGAAAATAGGAATTTGGGGCTGTATTTGCAACACAACAGCAATATGGGACTGCCCTTGAGCTATGGCTGCCTAGACTGTGCCTTGGGATGGAAGGGCAGGGAGAGGAGCGAACCCCTGGCTGCCGGAAATAGGGGATGCAAATGTAGTTTGAGATGGTTGGGTGGAAGATGGTGGCTAGCCAAATGAAGGTGAGGGTGAAATGGAGGCGGATGGAATGGAGGAAGAGGAAGAGGCAACGCTACCTCCTAACCCTCGCTTTGCCCTCGTGGGAGGCTGTAGTTCTTTGAATTCTCCCTTGTTTGGCGTTGACCGTAGAACTCTTTGAAATCTTTTAGGGGAGAATGATCATATTCGATCCAGCTTCACTTTATCCTTCAACTTAGTATTTCGAACGAAGCCCTCCTTCTAGCGCCAGTTCTGTTGATGTGTTTTTTATGCACTTTTCAACACAGGCAGTGCGTAGGTGCACTACCTCTCTTGAAAGACAATCTTCCACAATTAGATTGCAGAACACTATCCCAAGGTCTCTCGGATGTCAGGTCATGATAGTGCTTAGATACCTCAGTAGTTTGATGTGATTTGCTGGAATCACAAGGCGGTCTTACAGAAAATACAAAGCGTAGACACAAAGCATGGAAGTTGGATCTTGAAGTGGAGTTCTTAGAATGGGAAGTTGTTATGCGCTGGCTGTAGGTTCAAACAACAATCTTGGACCCCATTTAGTTGTTGGACTTGGCTTTACAATGTGCAATGAACCTTAGCATAGGTCAGTTACTAAGAAAAAAGAAAAGGGCGAAGGGAAGGAGAAGTTCCTAAGTCTGAAGCTTGCTATGAATAGTGACAATGGAGTTCCTGCAATGGACAATTTCTCAAAACAATATCCCACTTAACCAGGGATTTCACAGTATCATGGAAATTGTGCTATCTTCTAAGGGCTACAGATATTTCATCCTTCATCCACCACATACATGCATGAATCAAAGATGAATGTTTGGAACAACTTGAAAATCAAGTCCAGGCTAACTTTACACAGCTATCTACCATCAGCAAACAACAAAAAGTATGGACTAAGGAATCATCAACAAGGCAGGAATTTTCACAATCACCCAACAGCATTCCTAAGATTTATCCAAAGAAATAAGACAGCTAACTAAACAACAATAAGATCTAAGCTAAACATCTAACATCGGAGAATGAATCAAGCAACATGGGAGAAACCAAGAAAATATACTAAATCAATGCTATTTCTTATAAATTTCTGCAGCATGTCTTTACAACAACTCAACTCTCTCTTTGCAAATGAGAGGAGTGCCCTATTTATAGTTTTCCAAAAGTTAAATGAATGGCCAAGATTCATTCTCATTGTGTGGCCAAGATTTATTACAAAATAGGGTTTCACCTACCCCCAAATAGATCTCAATTAAAAAATACATTTTCGTCCTTTCCCTATTTTGTCTTCTAGCTGATGGCACTGTAGCTCTTTCGTCTTTTAGTGGATTGTTGTTTTCTTTGCTGTAGCTACTCTTCAGGAAGATCTTTGTCCTTGGCTGGGCTGTCCTTCTGCTCCTTGAAAGCTACATGTTCTATATATTTGAGGATGACCACTTGGAGCTTGTCTATCTCAAGGATTTTGCATCGCAATGCCTGATAGCTCCATTCCTTAGCATTCTCTTCTAGCCTTTTCCAATCTTCATCATACTTCGAGCCTTGGTCTCTGAACAGCTCGGATTGGTCAAAGGCACGGGTAGCAAAACCTAGGAACTCCGTTGTGATATCTCCAGCTGTCCCGTCCTTCGTCTTCTCCTGAAAGTATGGTTTGATCTTCTCTAGATCCATTTGTACCGTGGGCATATCATAGCCCGTCATTAGCTTCAGATATTGGGCACATTCCGCCCGGATTTCCTTGATCCACTTGATGTATGGATCCACCCTGCTCAGGATTTGCTCCAACCTCTCCTTTCGGTTGTCGAAGTCTCTGCGCCACACATCCACTAGCCAGTGATCTTCTTTTTTTAGCTCTAGCTTCTCTTCCCATGTGGCCTCAGGCATTTGAAGTATGGCCTCGATCCTTGGGAAGGTGGAGTCGTAGGTTGCGGGGAAATTGGTGCAGAGCCTCCTCATGCTCTCCAGGGACTGCATCAGGTCCAAAAACTTGTTGGCTATCCACACAGCCCTGCTGATTCCCATGTTTCCGATGTATGCGACCTGTTAGAACCAATCCTCGGTGGTTTTCTCCAAGTTCTTCCTTCTTTCCATTTTATCTATCTGCTCCTCTGAGACCAACTGTGGTGCGGCCGTGGAGGTGGTAGGCAGGTCGTCCACTGAGGACCATTGCTGTATGTAGTCTGTTAACGCTGCAACCTGTGCCTTGAGCTCATCCTTGGAGATTTTGTCCTGCTTTATCAAGTGCACCACTGTGGCCACCGACTCCTCATGGTGCTCGACCTTATGTTCTCTAGTTGCTATCCCCAAGTGAATTGTGGAGATATTATAACTTACCCCAGTTTGGCCAACAGTAAGCATTGCAATTTGTGCAGCTCGAGAGCCGGAGGCATCCATTGTTATCTTGGATCAGACCTTGGGCTTCTTCTCCTTCTTCGTGGTGATCTGGGATCGAGCCAAGATTTCCTCCAACCTTACCCTTGGGTCCTTCAGCACTGGGGTCATTTTCTCAAGTTGCCTTTCCAACCACTCAGGCACAGCAGCCTTCCCCTTAGGTGAATCATGGC
This sequence comes from Sequoia sempervirens, assembly GCA_007258455.2. NCBI lineage: Eukaryota > Viridiplantae > Streptophyta > Pinopsida > Cupressales > Cupressaceae > Sequoia > Sequoia sempervirens. The sequence continues at coordinate 72,803 of VDFB02256559.1, read as the reverse complement.
TACCCTCGCCCTTTTCAGTCAAAGGCAAGACTTCTGCCTCCTTTTCCTTTTGGGGCTCTCCTTTCTTTTGGGCGGCATCCTCCTCTTCATCGGAGTCATGAACAAATATGAGGCGCTTGACAGGTAGCCCGGTTGATGGTTGCTGGATGGGACTTTCTTCTTTCGCTGTCTCTTCTTCTTTCTTCTCCTCAGTAGCCTCGGCCTCTGGGCTTTTGGCGGCATGGGTCTCAGCCTCAGTCAAATCCTTTATCTGCTGCTCTTCGTGTGGCTGCCCTTCTTCACCATGTGGTGACTCTTCTGTTTCCTCCCTAGCGTTCTTTAGCTGCTGCGCCATCTCCTCCTCAAGGTCCTCATCGAATGTCTAGATGATTTCCTTAGCACCCGAGCCATCCTCCTCATCCCCACTCTTGGAAGAGCCCGTCTCTTCCTCCTCATAAACCACCCCGTCGATGGTTTGGTGCTCATACTCGGGGTGCTCATGATACTCATCGGCCTCCTCCTCTATAGACTTTGAGGCTTCCTGCTCTTGCTACTCCAACTCTTTTGAGATTTGCATTGTGGCTTCCATAGGTGGCGGCCCTATTGGTGGTTGCGAAGGCTGAGCTATCGCAAGGACTTGGGCGAGGGCTGCTTAGAGAGTTGGATTCATTAAGATCTGGGAGAGTTCAGAGGGGAGGTTTTGCATATGTCTCGTAAGAGCTTTGGGCATAGCGGCAGTGGGAATAGGCGATGTTATTGTTGCTAGAGGGAGGGATGTAACTGGAGACACGCTAGCAGAGGAAGGGGGAGTGGTCATGCTAGAAGAGGAATCAATGACGACTACCGACAACTGGCATGACGGGGTTCGGAGGCTGGGGTGTCGGTCGGCCTTTTTTGTTAGTAACAGTGGGTGAGAGGCAGACTTCCGTGGACGGAAGTCCGCATACCGGCACTTGGAGAGCGAATGGCAGAGCGGGGGTCTCTGTTTGAAACGGCGGGCGAGGACCAGAATCCTGGGACACGGGGCCCAGCGTGTTGGCGGCCGCTAGGAGTTTCGGCAAGAACACACGGCAAATGGAAGCTCGGGGACCGGCGACCGGGCAGACGGGGCGAAGTTACCGACGGCAGGTGAGAGACGGACTTCCGAGAACGGAAGTTTGGGAGCCGCGGTCTAGGGACGCGAGTTTTTCCATCGGAAAGAACAAGCCAATGGCGGAGATAAAGGCGAGGTCCGCGGGTCAGGCAGCATCGATGACTTCGCCGACAGACTGTGCAGTGGGACCAATGGAAAAAAGTAGGGAAAGCCACCGTCCGGGGCCCAAAGGCAAAAATGATGGATCGATTTGAAATTGCAAGACGTTTAATAAGCCGGAGCATCAGCGGAGCCCAGAGGGCGGGACGCTGGGCGACGTTCGCCGTTTGAAGGCAAACCTCCGGCGGAACTCCGGAGACGGAACTCTAGGGTTCCGGGCACGGGACAACCAAAGGACGCGTGTTTAGGTTTCAAGTTTATGGCGGAGCCGAGATCAGGATCTAGTAGCGGGGGAGGCAGGGTGGTTTTGGCAGTTTGTGGCACGGCGAAATGCGACCGGCATCCCGAGGACGGAAGCCCGATGACCCGGACCCGGAGAGGAGGATCGCCGTCGCCAAGCGATCAAAATCAGAAAAGTCCCGAATTGGCGGCGCGGGCACTTCCGATAGGTTTGTCGATTTTTCAACACATGGGTTATGAGCGCAATTTGGTGTTCTTCCTTTTATGCCATCCTAACTAATTTTTCATCCATTTAGATCTTTCTAAATCATGAAAATGACACACGGGAGGGAAAATGGGTCGCCTACCTCAAACACACTAAGTGGCGAGATGTGGGATCCACCTACGTTGGTCGGAATGATGCAGTCGGTGATGATCACGACGTTGTCGAAGGCAGTGGGCTCCAGATGATAGCTTCTCCAATTCGCTCCAATCCTGCTTGTGAAAATGACTTAGGCAGATTGGGCATTTTATACTCCAACCGCCATGAATGCTTGCATTAAATGCTCGTACGGCCGGGGGAGAAGGTTGGTGGAATTTGAAAATAGGTCGGCGGCAGCAGCGGGAACTCCGGGACCCGACGGCCGGGAAGACGTGGCGTGACGGCCGCCGTAAGATTTTCGTTGATTTGAACGGCGATGGCTGGGAGCTGCCTAGAGCCCGGAGGGTGGGACTCCGCCAAGGGTCAACCATCAGTGATGCCAGAACCGTCACGAAATTTCAGAAACAGAATTCTAGACAGCCGGGCCCGGAAGAGTTCACGGCAGACAGGAGAATACGCGAACTGCGGTCGGCAAAGAGGATGTCGGGACCCGGGAGGTGGGTCGTCATAGGAGGTCCGCCGTGGCGGACGACAAAACCAAGACGGAACCCCGGAGGAGGATCTCCGGGGTCCGGGGTCCGAAATGCGGAAAGCCGCAAGGAATATTTTAACAAGTTTCAAATGGCGGGAGGTGGATCGGACCCCGAGGTCCAGAAGGACGTTGTAGGAAACGGCGATTCCAGCGGGGAAATCCGGTTAGGGAACTCTGGACCCCCGGGCCCGATAGGGCCCGGGGCCGTTTTATGACCAAATTGCCAAAGAGATTCCCCAAGGCTCTGGAAATGCAGCAAATTCCAAAAGCGGAGGCATGATTGATTTACGATGGAACATTGGGGCAACATCGACCATCCAAAACATCAAAAGCAGGGCATGCAAAACGAGGCGGCCCCCAAAACAACCCGACAAGGCGAAAGAAAAGAGGGTCCCCATTCCGAATGGGGCATGTGTGCCAAGGGCACAACAGTGGTGAGTTAACTTCTTCAAAAATCTCAAGGGGCAACAAGGCAACTCTCACTAATTGGGACACCTAAATAAGCTTAATGTTTCATGTGTAAATATTTATGTGTATAATACATTAAATAATATATATGCTAACACAGTTCTTCCTTAAACATATCTTAGGTGGGCACAAAGAAATGAGGTCTCAAAAATTAGGTCTAATGAGGTAACCAAGTACAATATAATCTCTCATAAAGTGGTGAAAGGGAGAAAAATTAGTGGGAAAACTCCCCCTAAAAGGGAGAAAAAAACTAGGATAACTAGAAAGCCCCCCTCGAAGATGCAGTTTCCACTATAGTAGATCGCACCCCAAGAAGAGCTCACAGATGAATGAACTTGCTCTCTATAGAAGGTTTGGTGAAATAACCACAACTTGCTCTGAAGACTAGCAAAAGACTAGGTTGATGATCTAACCATGAATAAGCTCTTGAATGTAATGAATATGGATATCTATGTGTTTGGTCTATTGGTGCTAGACTAGATTCATGCATATCTAGATTGTGCTTTGGTTATCACAATACATGGTTGTGGGATGGATAAATGGAATACCAAGCTTAGTGAGAATTACTATAAGCCAAAAATTCTTAACATTTGAATTGAAAACTCCCCTATAACTTACCTCTATGGATGATAAAGCAATAAAAATTTACTTTTCACTAGACAAACTGATGGGACCAGTGAGAAACTGTAACATGAAGTGGAATTCTAAATTTGAGTATCACTAGCCCAATCTAAATATGTGTATCCATCCCAGTGAACCTCTATGTAAAAATTGTAGGGAATATCCAATTTGATAGTACTCTACAGATAGTGAATATGCAATTTGACCATGTATGTCTATTATCTTTTGGATTCCCTACCTAAGTACGTGCACTCTTAGGAGTTTGTTTAACCTAAAGAGGGTGAGAAGTGGGTGAGTCAGGTGTTGCAACATCATCCTACAAATCATGTCTAGAAGTGTATGAAGATGATTCCTCACCACTATGCTCACTATCAAAACTAGAAGAAGAAGAACAAACTACCTTAGGAATCTATTGTGGATGGTTTGAATTGTTCTAGAAGAATCATCAAAACCAAGTGGGCCCAACATAAAAGGATAAATAAAAAGTGTAGATTCAATAAGACTCTCTTGGAAATTAACATTCCTCTCAATAAACAACTCATGTGTGGTTAGGTGGAGCATACAATAACCTTTCACACCACTCAGATAACCTACAAAAATGTAAGGTTTAGACTAGACAATTCCATTTCCTTGCAATGTTGATTTGATATATGTCTCATGGTTACATATTTGAAGACCCTAATGTGCTCAACTAATGGTTTCCTGACATTTCCAATCTTCAAAGGGAGTGGGGTATGTTCAAGATCATGATGGGCCAAAAAGTGGCGATATGATGGGTATGAGTAGGGTATGTGATTGACAACCTTTTTTTACCTAAAATTGATGAAACGAAAGGGGTTTTTAAAGGAGATTCTCAACATTCCACCAATATAAATTATGCTTTAATTTGAATTTAATAAATAATTATTATTCATTTTCTATTTGAATTACAGCTAAAGTTTTGATTGATTGGCTGATTTTAAAACATTGATATCTTTCAAACAGTATCACATTTTTTGAATCTGAAACATGTGTCACATTCTATGATTTGTATACTATAGGGTTAAAAAAATTGAATTCCATGAAGTTTTGACCAAGTTATGGTGGTCAGATATATGGGTTTTTATATTTTTGAAAAGGTGTAATAAAAAATTCATAATTAATTATTTACTTGGGAAAAAATTACAAAAAAATATTCATCACATCGAGACATGAGTCTTCTACTTATATCTAAAATATTATAAGAAAATATTATCATTTGATTGTGGTTAGGGTGGTAGATAGACACCTACTTCTTGATTCTATTCTTACATATTTTTGAAATAATATAGATAACTTATTGAAATTTTTATGTCAAGTTGCCTAACTTTGATTTTTATGATTTTTTTGCCAGTTAAGGGCCTAGTTTTTGCATGATGATCCTGCACATAGCCAGTGATTACCTCCAATGGTTTATGAGGAACCTAATTTTGAATGTAATAAGCATTGTTGATTTCTTTTTCCTAGTACTTTGGGGTAGGATCCTTGGAGCGTGTCATGTAGTTAGTCATATCTTTAAGCATCTATTATTATGCTTTGAAACATCATTTTATTTGGGAGTATAATGAACTATGCACTACTAAAATCTATTGTTGACATACTCACCCCCATTATCTATTGGAAGAACCTTGATGAGTTTCCTTTATTTTTTAGTAATATCCTTGGACTCTTAAAAGTTGTTGATGAGCTTATACTTGTGCTGAAGGAAGTAGAACCGTGTGTATCTAGAGAAGTCATCTATGAACGTGAAAAAATACCTCCCCTTATTAACATATGGATGGGGAAATTCCCTTAATACATCATTGTGAAAATCTCTAAAAGATGCCAATAATGACAATGGTATGATGGTTAAGTGTGGCGTTGTTCTAGCCATGAAGGTTCAAATCCCACTAAGGGTATAATTGTTGAATGTTTTAATTGGAGATGAGGTCCCCTATTTGTTACATCACTGGTTCATAGCTTTGGGTCAAAAGCATTTACCCCCAATAAAAAATAAAATAAAATAAATCTCCAAAATCTATATATCCCTCTATAATTTTCCTTTTTCAAAATTCTCTTCAAGATGGTTCCCAAGGGTACGGTGTTCACAAAGATTCTGGAGAATCTATTTCTAGGAAACCATATAACTATGAAAATTATGAGGAGGTGTATAATCTAGTTGGGTGATCTACCCTTCTAAATATTTTTTCTAATGCAAGTCAAACTACATTGGTTATATTGAAGGATTCTACATGAAAGAGATAATTTCATGAGAGAAATTAATACAGAAAAATTTAAACGGTCGACAAATTTTGTTAAACCACTTTTCTTTAGCCTCCTCAGCAATAGGTTCTTTCTTAGTGTCCATGTTTTCTGTAATGAACCTTTTTTTCTTTAGCACATGTTATAATCTTAGCTTTGAATCGTGATAATTAAAATGGGTTGAGGTGTGGCAATCTAATTTGAATCCATGCTTAAGGTGAATTTGTTGCAAAAAGGAGATGTAGAAATGAATTAGAAAAGGAAAGTAGAAATTGGTCAACACACAACACCCCCCTTGATTCAATATTTGAATTCCCCCCAAATTTTGGAACTTTATATGTTTAGACAATTCCAATGTAATGAAAAGGGGTGATTATAATTTTAGTGTGATAATACTTCCAATGCATTGGGTATAAAAATATTTAAATAAAATGAAACTCAATTTGAGTTGCCAATTAAATCTTACAATAATTATTTTATTCCTTAAATTGATTTTTTAAATTGCATGTAATTAATGGACTTAACCCCTCACTAGTAGGAATCACTAGGTTTTAGCCTTCATGTGATCATAAATAGGGGCTAATTTTTTTGGTCCATTCTCCTCCACTATCTTCCCAATGATGTAAAACCAATGTAAATATTGACCTCAATAATTTAATAAGAATAGTTCACAAAGCTACTATTCCTATTTATTTATTTTTATGCCTTGCACATCTCCATACTTGACCTCTTTCTATGAGATTTATAATAGGTCAATAGCACAAGGTAGAAAAAAATCTACACAAATAAATTGCCTTGTATATAGCACAAAATATAAATTTCACATAATAAAAACTATGATCTACATAAGATAAAATGTGGCCCACACAGGATAAAAGTGTGGCCTTAAAAAAATTTCCACTTAGATCAACCTAAACAAGATGATATGTGGCCTCTCTAGTGATTTCAACGTTTTTGGTTATTGAGATAGAAGAGGAGATTGACACAGAAAAAGAGGTGGATGGAGTAAATTAAATAATTATAAAATTATTTAATTTAGGAGGGAAAGCGAATAATTAAATAATTAAAAACAATTATTTAGTTTTTGAAAAAGGTAACAAATGAATTTTGATGGGGCCCAGAACACAATAAAAAGAAAGGAAAGCTACAAATTAAAATACAACACAAACCAACAATAGCCCCACAGTAGCCACTAAAGATAACTCATGACTACAAATGCTGCATAATACAAAAAACCAAGGGCTTGAGACACTTTAACAACCTAGTTTTAACTAGGACCATAAACCCTTGGATACTCATAGAACTTGGCTACATCTGCCAGGCATTAGCAAACCAGCCGCTCATGGAATACACCCCTGAGCCAAGAAAGATAATCTGCATAATGGTGTAAGACACCATTAGACCCCTAATCACAAACAATAGGAATCACCTGAAGTAATCAAGCATCCAAGCAACCAATCTACAACAAACCATCTACTCATCAGCCAAAATTGAGTCTAGAAAAATAGAGAACATTTCCACCTCCTTGCAACAACATCTGACATGATCAACCAACCCAACATACAAATCTAAAAGATAGGACATCCCTCTGGTAGAGAGAAATAAATGGAGCACCTTCCCACCAAAGCTCCACCTCAATAGGACAACTACCACCTTCACCTCAATAGAAGAGGGTTCCACCTCAAAAGGAACAATCTCCCACTCTATAGGAGACTTAATCTAAATTTCCCGACAGTACCCAAATTCAATAGGAAGGGAAACTATATCCTCCTTAAGCGTCACAAGCATTAGGAATTGACAAGAAGGAACAAGACACAAAACAAAGGGAAAATAAAGCTGGGCCAACAGAGAAAACCTAGCATCAAGAAACTAGCACCAACCAGAACACAAAGCATGAAAACCATTGACATCTTCCACCAGAACCCAAAATCAACCATCGTTAAATAAAAAACTCCCAGCATAAAGATAAAATTTATAAAATTAGGGGGATTTACAACCAAAAGGCCACCAAAACACCAAACATTATGAAACTAAGCTGGGTAAACAAAACTACGAAGAGGAGAAACCCAGACAATAACTCCTCTTGAGATCAAGAGGAGGCAGCAAAATAATTCAAAAAGAAGCATAGGCCAAAGGACCACTAGAGACCCAAACCCAAAGAGAGAAAAAAAAAACATGCCCCAAATGAGAAAGAGGATCCCAGATAGGAAGGAAACATGGAGAAGGCCAAACAATAAAACCATCCAACTAACTTAACACAGTGGTTAGAGCCACAAATAGGAAACACCAGCACAAAACCATCGTAAAATAGACACCACCACTCCTCAAGTGGGACACTAGAAGCTAAAACTCTCTAAGAGCAAGAACCCCCAATAGGGCACCACCAGACCAATAGTCAGAAGGGCCTCAAGGACACTAAGAGGAACCAAGAAGGAGAACAAACCAACACAAATGTTACCCAAGCCTTCCTATTATGCTAAATAGGAACAAGAAAAGGCCCATCCACCCACCAAGCCACCCTAGAGACGCCAGAGCACACACCCACCAACTGCAAGGAAAGCAACACAAATAAAACACCATGCAGAAGGGGTATAAACAAACAAAGAGGAAAACATCCTCCACCCATGCCAAGAGCCACACCACCAGACTGCATCAAGAACAAAAGAAGGGGAGTAGAACACACAAAACCCCCAACCCCCTCAACCAAGCTCACTGCTAGGAGGAAAAGAAGAGCCTCGACCCACAACATAGTGAAGGAAAGAGGCCACCCAAAAACAACATCCAACCCACAACCCATGTCATCTACAGAGAACAACCTATAGACCCCACAACCCATGTTAGTTGCAGAGAGAAGCCTGTAGACCCCAACAAAAATCCTACCTAATGCCTCTCTAGAAAACTCCAACCAAGCCAAAAGCTATACCTCTAGCGGCACTATCAAGGAAACTAGAAACCATCGGGCATCCTACACATCTCGATCTTTTACATCCTCCACACTCCCGCCGTCCTCACCATTCCAACTTTCGCTCCCGCTTGCGGACCTCCGCTCCATTATAGTACCATTATTTGTTGAAAACAATTATTTAGTTATAGATGAAGAGGGAAAAGCTTACTTTTTAATTAAAATAATTGGAAACAATTATTTAATTAGAAAGTGGAGGAAAAGACAAAATCAAAAATAATGAAAACAACTATTTACTAATGGAGGGACAAGGGTGGGAATTAAATAAGTAGGATTTAATTAATTGTGGAAGAAAAGACTCATGAATAATTAAAATAATTATTGAATCATAAACTAAAAATGAAATTAAATAATAAAATAAATAGGAATTTATTTAATTATAGAGAGAAATGATTAATTAGTGATGTAATTAAATAAATATAATTTATTTAATCAATCAAGGAAGAATAAAAAAGGGGGAAATGAATTAATTAAATAATTAAAATTATTTAATTAATAAAAGAATATGACCTTAGAAAATAATTAAATGATTAAAATTATTCAATTATGCAAGGGTAGAATGGAAATTGATGAGGAAAATGGTGTTCACATGCTTAGCTCATTTTTTAGTGTCTGCATTCTACCCCTCTTTCATACAATCTGAAGTGATCCAAATGTTGTATCAAAGAAATTGAGTTCAAAATATGCCCTAGTGTGTCATGATGAAGATGGGATAGACATATGCCCCCTCAATTATTATTTTTTTAAATTATTTTGACAAGATATGCAAGGGTTATCGCATTTTTTTATTGCAATAACAAATGTGGGGTAAGTTCAAAATATGCCATGGTTATTGCATTTGTTATTATGTTCATTGTAGGTGGGGTGGTTCACCACATCTGCTTCAATGCAACGTATCTATTTGTCAGAGTCACTCAAATGTGGCGGACTCACAAATGCTAAGTGTGATGTATATAATTTGTGTGACACAACTATGGTCTAAAATGGTACATTTGATATGGTTCACAATTGTGGTTCACCGCATCTTCCTCTATGTGACGTATCTGTTTATTAGTCACTCAAATGTGGCGGACTCACAAATGCTAAGTGTGATGTATATAATTTGTGTGACACAACTATGGACTAAAATTGTGCATTTGATATGGTGTGCCACATTTGCAGAGGAGTACAACGCATGTGCATTCGTACAATGCAAGTGTGATTTGTAAGCAACAAGTGATCTGAACAATGCATGTGCTTGGTAGTAGTACACATCTAAATTTATAAGTCGCATATGCTAATGTGACACATTTGAGTACTAAGTCACATTTTTTATACAATACGTGCAACACATTTGTCTGATCAGGTTTTTGTCCCAGTTTTGGATAAATGTTTCTCTATAATTGAGGTCGAATAGGTTTGCTTCAATTTCTTGATTGACATAATGTGCTTGTTTGTGACCACAAATGAGATACGACCCCAATTATACTCAAGAAAGTTTCCCCTCGACCTTCAGACTATGATATCATCTACCTAAAGAGGAGAGGTATAAATTGTATTCCCTCAACTTATATTATGTTACGTTCATTCCTTTGATTAATGCCAATAGGGGCTGCTAACTATGTTGGTCAAGATGTGGCACTAAGAGACTAGCTCTTTCCACCTATTGACAAGAGAGGCCACCATGAGACTATAGGATGTATGGTCAATTCTGCATCTTTTGGTTCACATGGAGTGTGTAAATTATGATCACGAATGTGGGTATACTGCCCTTCACCTTATACTGAAATCCTTGTCATTGATATTCAGCTTCAGCTATAAAAGATATTATTTAAATATATATACACACACACATATATGGAAGCTTTAACGTCCCTGAAATGGTTTTGTTTTATCATCATACGCATCAATGCCCTATTGAGGAAATTGGAACATCATCATTCATGAAAAATTCCCTTTCTCAGAGAATACTGGTCCCAAATTCCCAATATCAAAGTAGTGTTGCTTTACTCAAAATTACTCTTTTATTAACACTTGCATTTTTAAACTTATCTATAATATATTTTTAAAATAAGATTCAAAGTTGATGCCATCGATTTTTGGTTGGATTGCTATATTATTGAACTACTAACTCACTTAGATAACCTTTCTATCTTTAATTTCAAACCAACTTATTTTCCACCATGTAAAACCTATATTATTGTTATCTTTTAACCCTTTTAACATTACAACATGTTAACTAATCTAATCCCTTATATAATGAGATTGGTGATGCTAGCTAAAACTATGCAGGGCCATGCTTTTTGTAAATAATTTCAAAATAAGAAATTTCAATTTTGCATCAAGATAATGTTATGGTCATTTGTGTTTATTCTCTCTCTTCTAGTGGAATTTCACATCAAGGTAATTTTTGCATCATTTTTAATTGATATTGTACTGAATATGGGATATGTTCAGAATTCTTATTTTATCTTGCATGATGGTTTCTTAGTCTATTCTTGAAATTAGGTGAAGTAATTTTCTATTATGTCATGCCATTTTATTATTATTATTAGGTCATCAAATACAAAAAAAATGGAAAGAACTATCATTGGTGTTCAATTTCCCATCAAAGCCAACCAATGCATCATTGCACGTAGACACTACATTGTATAGCTTCATGGTTATGGGAAAGATTACTTCTTTGGGATACAAGGTCATTTGATTCCCCCACGATCGAGTAGGTGAAATTCTCATTATGTTTCTCAAGTTTTTTTGTTGCATGAACCATTTGGGAAATTATTTTAACATTCTCAACATTATTTTTCAGTTGCTAATCCACCTTTAGATGAAGTCCAACAAAGTATAAAAAAGGGAAAGAGGAAAGCTTCAACTCCCATTTCTTTAGATTGTTTACTACTGCCCACTCCAACAAATACATTATTTTAACAAACATTTTATCCTTTATGTTTAAATAAATTGGGTTTTCTATTTAACTAGTCATGTTTTTCAAAAGAATTTGTGTAACTTTAATTGATCATTATATCAAAGTTATAATTCATTTTCATTTTTGATAGTTAACCCTACACCGTCCATAGCTACACCTATGATTGGAGTTATAGATGAGAAGTTGAAAGATAGTTACAATAGTACTTGGTTCAAAGAAATTGAGTGGCGTATTATATCCCATGGGGAATCACAATGGCTCTCATTAAAATCAACCTATTTTCTCTTTGCTATGAACCTTCCTTCTCTAGCCCAATAAAAGTAGCCACCAAAATTTTTAACGAAATCTTAATACTGGTTTGAATAATGCAAAAATAAAAAAAGTTATTTTTCAGTTTTAGAAATATTCATTATTTACTATTTTAGAAATCTCTATTTTTATTTTTATCTAAACATCAACCTATGACATTTGTACAATAAATTTCTAGAGGATTGTTTTTGATAAAAGGGGAAAACGGGTTTTATAGGGACCCGAAACCATAGCGTTTATACAATAAATTTCTAGAGGATTGTTGATTACATATTTCTCTTTTTTTTTTTTCTGAAGTAAGAATGGTGAATGATATTAATATATAAAGAAGTCCAATTGAACCTACCTAAATAGGTCTAGAGATGAACCTACTCTAAAATTTCATGCAATTTGGGATTAGACTTTGGAAAACCATACACCTTAAACCTCAAACTAGATAAGGTTTAATATGGTAGAGTCTTATTTTATTAGCTCAGACCTACTATGGTGGGGACATATTAATTCCAAAGTGAGATCACTACCATCTAATACAAATTTATCCTCAAGTTGAAGAATATCAAAAAGGGAGAAATAATTAGTTTAGGAGAAACACCAATCCTTGGAGTTATTCCCCATCTCTCCCTTGTAGTCTCTAGTCATAAGAGCATTCTTCACCCAAGAACTACTTACATACTCAGTTCCAAACAAGCTCAAAGACCCATTAGTTCTCCTCACAATATCTTTCTCAATGAACATACATAGGTTCCTATACTTAGGGGTTTCAATAGCATCCAAATAACACTACTCATGGGAGTGAAACAAAACAATAATATAGAAGGTAAAATATGGAAAGAACTAAAAGTAACAAGGTAACGTACCACCATTTACCAATACCTATTCTAAAAGAAATCCATAGTCCATAGAGTTCTATTAATTACTAATGCATATCCCAATAGAGTTCCTTTAAATGACTCCCAGTAGTTAATAATGTTTAACAATAAGGAAGGAAATCCAATCAAGTTCCCACTTTAACAACCTTGGCTTATAAAACTTCTTTCTATGGACATCGAGATATCAAATTGGAACACACCAAATTTATTATTCACTATTCAACATGACCATCTCAAAATCTCTTAGAAGTTCATCCCATTAACATTGAAGCTAGGTTGATTACTTATCAACAAGAAATTCTCTTAATTTGCATTGACATATTTTGACCATTATCATATAGCTCAATAATAGACATAAATAAGCCATAGACAAATTACATGTGACCTCATATGTCTTACAACCTAGGTATATATATTCTTTTGTCATGAATATAATTTAAGTGATACCTAAAATAGATAAAGAAGGCTTCATTCTCAAATATTGTAGAGAGAACTAGGTGAAAATTCATTCCTCTATAACTATTGATTTTCTTGCATTGCTCCCACTCACAATTCAGAGCAATACAATTGCGAGCTAATTTGAACTTCTATATTTCCATTCACAAAAACACTATAGGAATGGGATGGGAGGTCTAATTTGGTTAGAACCTCCATTTGCTAAACCCAATGAATTCCTTCTTTCCCAGTGCTCACTGAATGCATTCCCCCATGGATTCAAGGCTATCATTTCGAAAGGAGGATACCATCAAAGGTGGTTGCATCTAGTTTTACACTTACCAACTGCATTTTCTTGAAACTTTCTAAATCTTCTCAATGGATAAGTTTTGTGCATATCCTAAAATCTTGGTATTCCATGCTTCCATATCACACATTCCTATTTGCTAGAGTAGTTACGAGGACCCTCTTGTTTTTCTTTCATGAATTATTTTTTTCATATGCTTTGATGGATGTCCAATCTTCTATTCTATTAGGATGCCTATACTAGTGCCATCTCCTAATTATCCTTAGGGGAGTAGAATCCGCAAAACCATGCTTCCCTATTAGCGCAGTAGGTGATCGACCTTATCATCTTAATTATTTACATATTTCCCCTACCCACCTCTACCAAGGAATGTGAAAAATAGGAAATAATTAGGAATGTTTTTTATGTAGGAAGAATCAGGATTGTAATTGCTCTTTAGAATTAAAATTTTGAAAAAGCCAACTTCATACTGGTTTAAAAGAGAGGATAGAGTAAATGTAGATAAGTGATTAAATGCCACATAGAAAAACGTATTTTAGATAAAACCCCTATGTCCATCTGAGCTACTTGTGAAATAGAAGAAGAGAATGACTTGAAACTCATAATGGGGAGAATTTTTTACTCCAAATCAACTTTTGAATAACTTAATAAAGACTTGTCTAATCCTTATGATAGAGAAGAGATTAAGACAACAGTGGGCATATGGAATATGGGATCATAGAATGTATCATCATTAGGAGGAGAAAATTAAAATGAACATAAAATAATGTAGAAACAAGTTTAAGTGGAAATAAAGGAAGAGGTATAACTCACGTCTGAACAAATTGAAAAGAAGTATTGTTTCCCGAAAGATATAATGTGTGGGTAATAACCCAATACTGTTTCCCAAAAGATATAATGCGTGGGTAATAACCCAATATTATTGCCTGAAAGATATAATATGTGGGTAATAACCCTCTACAACATATCACCCAAATTTAAATTTGAGTGGCTTTTCAACAAGACAAGGATTGGAACATGTATCAAGTAAAATTTGATGGATTAGGAACCCAAAAAACTATGGATTTATACAAAAAGGCTTCCCATGTTTGATGGTGCACTATGATGCTTCTAATGTATAACGTTTCTTATTTTCCTATTTAAAATAAAGAAAAGAAAAAAACATCTTGGCCAATGGATATACCAAGAAAATATTATAGAATTATATTCAAATAAGGGGAAATGGAAAATAATAATGGAGATATTGAGTTTTTGAAAGAAGCAAAGAGTTTTATGTTGCACAAGGGAATGTTATGATGTGAATCTTACTTGGGGTACAAAAAAATTTGCATGATATGAGAGCTATGAAAAATCCCATTCATTTGTCCAAACTTTCGATAAGGGATCCCTTAGATGTTATATTTGCATTACTTCCAAAAGATGCAGAACAGGAGCAGGAATCAACCTCCTATCAACAAGGATTGGGAAGGGTTGATTCAATATTTTATACTAGAGAGTTGTATGAAATGAAAAGACATGTAAATGGGTAAAACCCACTGACGAGTGAGATGTCGTCTAATTTGGGAAAATGGTATTTGTTGGAGACAAATGAATGAAGAGTCATTGAAATTCAAACACAGTCAACCTAATGTGAGCCATTTGATCTACCATCTCATAAAAAGATCAATGGATGACATTCAAAATTGACAAACAGGTACGTGATAGTCATAGTCCTGTAACCAGTAGGCATTAATGGTATGAGCTCTTTGAAAGAGTGATAAAATTTACCTTCGTGCATGTGGAGACTTAATTACCAGTAATCATATAGTTTGATATGCAAATTTCCATGCACTTGGGAAATAAACGGTGATAATATACATGCCAACGAATTTCCACCATTTCACGTGGGTGTTTTCTCTCAGCATTGATGGTTGTTATCATCATGTCACTCAATAAGTACAGGATGAAATAACTACGAGGTTGTATCATTTGCATTTAGTAGTTGGAAACTCTATCAATTGGAGCTGAGTGAATAGTATTCAATTGTGAGCTTGAGAAACTATCATACACTAAAAATGAGCAAACCAGTTGCTTCTGTGGGACCAATTAGAAGATCATCTAGATTAAATTTTTAGAGGCCCCATGATGATATTCCAGAACATGCTTTAGTTGCGGAGGACAAGGCTCTTGTTAACAAGCTAATGAGTGTGCCTTCAAGGTGTAGCAAGAGGCTGCAATTCCAGGGACCTAATGCTAGAAAGATAGAGGAAAAAGGAAAGGGACTGACACAATTTTTTGTTGGAGCTTATAGGAAGGTAAGATATGCAAGCAATTCCTTTGGAAAAAATAATTCACCCATTAAAATCACAGACAACCCATTTGAAAGTGAAATAGAGATAGACTTTGGCTATCGCTGGTATCTCATGACCTTGGGTCGAGCTTCGACCCTTGCAATGGAGGTATTGTCTATCTCTCCATTGGCTGTCAAGACTCCAAGTGGACGAGATGGTTTTGTGATCAAAAGGGACAAATATGAAGAGGGATTTGAGTTCTCTTCTCCATCTCTCATGATGATGCAAAGTGGGCACATGTAACATGGATTGGGTGTTGGCGGTGGTAGGTCTTGTAGTCGGTGAAAAGATGGTGTATGGGATGGAAAATTTTGTGATGTTTGATAAATTTTTGTGGTGATTGCTCTTTTTATAAATGTGTGGATGGTACCTTTTGGGGTGTGTGGTGCTCACTGTGTGTCTTCATTGTGTTGTGCACATCAAATTCTTCACTTACCAGATGGTTAAGGGAAATT
The DNA here is from genome assembly GCA_007258455.2 of Sequoia sempervirens. Classification (NCBI taxonomy): domain Eukaryota; kingdom Viridiplantae; phylum Streptophyta; class Pinopsida; order Cupressales; family Cupressaceae; genus Sequoia; species Sequoia sempervirens. The sequence continues at coordinate 56,519 of VDFB02256559.1, read as the reverse complement.
TTGGTGGCACTTTACATTTCCCTTTTGATGGCATTTTACAATTTGGGTTTCCCCATTTTCAATGTGTTACTGCTAAATCAACAGGTAGGAAATTTTGAACTGCAACTAAAATTCAAGTTGAAATGAAATTTTTGTAATGTAATTGCATTTCGAGCTAGAAGCTTGTTTGCTCCTTGTGCTATAAAATGAATCGATGGCTCATTTGCAAGGGGTTCTGGTCTTAAGTTTTGAGTTGGGGAATATGTCTAGGTAGATAATCAAGTATAGAAAAGAAATTAATGAATAGAGTACGTGACTTTTTTTTGTCTCTGAGGCATATATGTTATGATCTTAAATGATTTTATAGTAAGGACTGATATTGAAACAAATGCATAATTCTAATGTATGTACTCTCCTTATGAAAGTCATTGCAAGTTTTGAATGAAATATCAAGGATATCTTTGTTCTTCTTCAAATGTTTGATTGAATGTGTTTCTCTATTTCTGTTTTCATACAAGGAGTCAATTCAAATACTTAAATAGAGCCATAAATTTGCAATAATTTACAAAGGATTTGGTAAGCAGTCATGTCATAGAAATTGTGAGCTCCATGATGCAAGTTATTGTGAGAGTTGTCCATTATTATCAGAATTAAATCATTCCTATATTACTGGTTGTTATGTATGTGACTTTGATGCCCTATTTGACAAGACACTAGTCTATTTGTTAAATATTTACATCAGACATGTGTTAATTGTTTATCCTATCACTAATTTAAAATTAGAATGCAAATACATTGACCATGAGGCATGCGTGCAAAGTATTTTGAAATAACGTATGATTCCTAGTGAGTGGGTCACAGTTTGCACAAAGATAAGCGAACTTTCAACAATTCTTTTAGTTTTTCTCCTCACAATGATTCATCTGTGAATTAATGTGTTCTATAGTGTATGAATGAAAATGAACACAAAAGGAACACCCTCCTAGGTCCCACAGATCCTAAAGTGTAGAAGATTCGAGTCTTTGATTGAATCTTGTTAGTTGGCCATTCATTTAAAGGGTCTTGAGTATAGGAGCTAGCTACTCTTTAGAGATTCCTTAGGTGCACTCGAAAACACTAACAACTATTACAATACTGAAGGCTCAAAATCCATTAGTGATAAGTGATCCCTCAACAATACAAGGAACATCGCTTATCATGAATTCAATTTAAGAGCTCTGATAGGTATTTGTGATGAGAGATATCAAAGAAATACCACTTCATCACTCATCACCAATTCAAGACATGCATTTCTAAAGTAATCATTGATGAGCGATAAAGTAAGATGGCCGATGAGTCTTAGTGAAAATCCTAAACACGTGCACTTAAGTTTTTCCAATGAAGAGTACCCTCTAGTATGAAATGATTAAATGTGCTCGAAAGCTTCTAAGTCATGAAATGTAGAGGATGTAAAGTCCAAAAAGACTGTTTACTTATCCTTAAAATTTAGACATTCAAACATAGGTGAGAGGGACCAATCACTTGACGACAGTGATAGACATAAGATTTTTTTAAATGACCAGAAATGGGCAACATGAAGTCAACTTCCAAATAGAACGTTAGAAGCATTTATAAAAAAAAAACCATGAACCCTTAGATAGCAATCCTACATCCAAATGTAACAACGATTCGAGATAGAACAAGATTTTTTAAGGATCCATTAGGTACTTGGGATCAACTCATAGATCCTTTCTCTGAAAGATTCTCAAATGATGGAGATAGGTCTTTGCAATATCATTATCTATCAGTCATAAAGTTGGCTCCTTATGAAGCCATGACTTACTTTAATGCCTAGTTCCATATAACTTGGCAGAGAATTCAGGCTGCTATCTTCCCATTGGTTTAGTTAGCATTCATGTTCTACTAAAAATCCATCAACATTGACATCTTGATGATGATCTATTCTCTTGGCAAAACTACTCTATCAGACGCATACAATGTCACAGTCAAAGAGGAAAATAGTTTGATAGACGCTAGGAAGTTTCAGCCTCAGCTCATCATGCCTATATTTCCTGAAATATCAATTCTCTCCTAGGAGGTTCCATCTACCAATGTGTCTGCTCTACCTCAATCCATGTACACATATTTGGGCACACCATAGATTGTCTCTTCCACATCTCGCTATTTGAAGGATGGGATGAGCGATGTCAAGGAGAGGTTGGAGACCATCATCAATAAAATAACTACCATCAAGTGAAACCAATCTACACCTCTAAAGATAACCTACCAAAATTATCAAGGAAAAATACCTTCTTACTAGAAAAAATAGTTCCAAGGAGGCTCGCAAAAAAATCTACAAGATCAAACAACTAATCAAATAGTGCCTATACCTACTCTACTGTAAGGTGCTCACCCAAGCTCAAACAAATCGCTAACAGCAGGGAAAAAAAAATTAGTTGATGAAATTAACCCCTAGTGCTTCCCCTGTGGTGACGTACATATGACCCAAAATGGCCTATGTGACAATCTACAACAAAAGGTGGCAGGATAGTGCAACAAAGGTGCAATGACAGATTCTGGAAGTTATGTATATGTGGTGCAGGAGCACCTGAAAAAGTTCAAGGTTATTGAAGTTTTTGTTTGAAATCCAAAATTTTGTTGTGTTGTTCATAAGGTCATGTTGACCTTTGTGTTGATGCTTAGGGATGTTTTTTATTTTTTGGAAAGGGTTGACAAGAGTTACTTAGTTTAGAACTTCATTTTTGGCTAAGTTGTAAAAAGTTGCCCAGGTTTGCAAAACACAATGGGTATTATAACTTCTGTTATAAGGTCAACAAGAGGTTCGACCAAAGGTTCTCAACTATTTTGGAGCCTATTTAAGAGATGGCTCGACCCTGGAGTAGGGTTAGAAGTTTCAATGTTTTGATGAAATTTTGAAAACTTGAAAGAAGTAGTGTTCTCTGTAAAAACTCCTATTTTTTTGCATTTTGTTGAGTTCTAATGGAGTAGTTTTACTACTGTCTAGATTGTAGAATGTAGGGTTGGTTGTTTACAAGCACTGTGTATGATTTTGTAGCTTCATTGTTTAGTTTTCAAGCATTTACTGTAAATAGTGGAATTCTGCCTTGTCCTTGGGCTGAAACAAACTATTTTTGTGAAATGGTGTGCTAGAGCACTTTTCCACCGTACAAACCGTACGGCCTCTTGGAAACAGTTCCTAGACACCATGCTTGTACATATGGTAGTTGCTAGGGTTTGTGTGGTTGCAGGAGTTGCTAGTAGGATGATGCCCTAGGCGAGCCAGTGTAGGTCCGGTTGGGGCAGACTTGGAGAAAAAGAGCCATATCTTGCAGGGGAATAAAGATCTTTAAGAAATTATTTTTGGAGAATTTTTTTGGTGGTCCTGGTAATGCATGGTAGTCAAGAGGAGGTTCTTTCACTTCATTTGGTAGTAGAACTTCTTGACAGTCTGAAAACTGCAGTGAAAAGCTTTAAAACCCTAGTTTTTGCTCTATTACAAGCATAGGCTTTGTACAGACAGTGGAAGGATGAGACCTCAAAAATATTTGAGTGTTAACCATTTGAATCAAGAACCTTGAAAAACAAGTGGTAAGTTCTTTTGAAGTTTAAGAGTTATAGGCAATTTTCTAGGCGAGGGAGACCTAATTGGGGCTTTGGCTTGTAGCCCTTTCCAAACCCTAGGTGAAAGTTTGATGAGAGCGATGGATGGTTGGAGTCTTGTGTTGGAATAAGGACCCTCGTTTGACCATTTTGAAACTTTACGACACCTTTCACCCCTGCAAGAACGTAGTAGAAGGTTGAGGATATTTTGGTCTTTAAAGAAGAGTAAGGGCCAATGGGAGAGATGAGGCAGCACCAAGGTTGGCTGGGTAGAAGGGAAGCTTGTTGATAGAAGAGGGGTTGGGCAGACAAACCAGGGGAACCTAGTCATGAGTAAGGGCCTATAGGTTAGTTTGGTGAAGTAGAGCACCAAGAAGGTCTTACAAGGAAAGGCCTAGAGTAGGAATCAATGATTGATTCCTGCAATCCCTCTCCCTATCAGATTGGTATCAGAGCAGTGAAAGATTTGGGAAGCATCTTATATGTCAGAGGTTGAGTCAAGTGATACTACCATCATGGTGAAAAATGTACAATTGGCTAAGATGGTTGAAGAGCAAGAAGAAGACAATAAACTATTGAGGGAAAGAATAGCCCAACTTGAGGTAGTAGTGAGGAGTGCACAGTTTGAGGGAAGAATACCAAAAGAAGAAGAGGTTGCAGAGGAAGATAAGACCCCTGAACCTGGCCCTGTTTTGAAGGAGGAGCCTTTCTTGAAGGCATTGAAAGCTTTGAGTGGAAAAGCACTTGAAGATATACCACTTTTTAGTGGAAAAATGGAAGTTGGCCTAGTCATGGACTGGATAGAAGGCATGGAGAATCACTTTGAATGTGATGGAATCACTGAAGCACATAAGGTGAAGGTTGCTAAATCAAGATTGAGAGGGTTAGCTTTGACTTGGTGGAAGTTTATTCAGACAGAGAGGGAAAAAGAAGGAAAACAGCCCATATCAACTTGGAAAGGAATGGTTGCTAAGTTAAAGGAATCCTACATGCCAGATGACTATGAGATTCAATTACACAAGAAGAGGCAAAGTCTAAGGCAGAAAGACCAAGATGTAAACACCTATACTGAAGAGTTTCAAAAGCTTTGCATGAGATCTAATGTGACTGAGGATGAGAGCCTCAAAGTGGCTAGGTATCTTAATGGCTTGAAATGGAACATCTAAGAGGAGATGGCTCTTTTGAGTCCTAAAACAGTACATCAATCTTATCAGTTGGCTATCAAGATTGAGGAAAGGAACAAGAGGAAGAAAGATCAGTCTTCTAAGGGCAGAGGTAAAGGCAGAGATCAAAGAGGATAGCGTGGTGGCTACCAAGGTAGAGGCAGTGACCAAAGAAATCAAGGAGAATCTAAACTCACTGAGCATGGAGGTGAACCATCTTCAAGAGGAGGATTTAACAGAGGAAGAGGACCTCAAGGAGGTTCAAACAGAGGAAGAGGAGTGGGTAGAAGCAATTCTTATTTTGCAAACATGAAGTGTTACCATTGCAATCAAATAGGTCACCCTGCTTATAGATGCCTGGAGAAAGCATCATCATCAAGCAATGAAAAGAGAGTGGCCTATGCACAAGAGGACACCATGAGTCCTAAAGCATATGAGATCAGTCATATAGAGTCTGAGGTAGGAGAGAATCTAATGTTTAACAGAGTTCTGATCAGGCAACCAGTCAAGGAGGAACCTAAACAAAGAAGATCTCTTTTTAGAGTAAGGTGCAAGATACTTGGAAAAGTGTGCAAAGTCATTGTAGATTCAGGTTCAACAGATAATATAATCTCAGAGGAGGTAGTAACTAAACTGAAATTAGAGAAGTCACCTCACAACAACCCCTACAAGGTCACATGGCCGAATAAAGGGCAGAGTGTTTTAGTTAATGAGCAAGTAATAGTGGAATTTTCAATTGGAGGCTATAAAGACAAGTTAGTTTGTGATGTATTACCCATGGATGCATGCCATCTACTACTGGGCAGACCATGGAAATATGATAGAAGTGCCATTTATGATGGGAAAGAGAACACCATCTCATTCAAGAATGATGGAAGAACCTTCAAGCTGCAGTCATTGTCAGAAGAAGATGAAGGATAGTCAAAGGCACCAAACATCATGTTGAGTAGTGGCAAGGAGTTCCTTAAGGACCTACACCAAGGGAATGAAGGATATGTGGTTGTGTTGCAGTCTAAAGAAGAAGCCAAGGCTGAAAAGACAGTCTTACCAGAAGCAGTCCAAAGGTTACTTGATAAGTACAAGAGCATAGTTAGTGATGGTACACCTACAACTCTACCTCCAAAGAGAGCAATAAGTCATCAAATTGACTTCATACATGGAGCCTCATTACCTAATAAAGGAGCATATAAGCTTACACCATATCATAATCTAGAGGTAGCTAGGAAAGTCCAAGAATTATTGGATCAAGGATTGATTCAAAAGAGCACCAGCCCTTGTGCAGTGCCAGCGATTTTAGCAACTAAGAAAGGAGGTAAGTGGAGACTTTGTACTGATTCTAGAGCAATCAATAGGATCACCATTAGGTATAGGTTCCCAATTCCTAGAATTGAAAATTTAATGGATTGCCTTGGAGGAGCACAGTATTTCACTAAGTTGGACCTCAAGAGTGGCTACCATCAAATCAGGATTAAGGATGGAGATGAGTGGAAGACAACTTTTAAGACCAATGATGTGTTATATGAGTGGAAAGTGATGCCATTTGGCCTCTCAAATGCCCCTAGCACGTTCATGAGACTAATGAATGAAGTGCTTAAAGATTTCACAGGGATATTTGTGGTAGTATATCTTGATGACATACTAATTTTCAGTAAGACAACAGAAGAACATTTGAAGCATGTGGAGATGGTTCTTAAAAGGTTGCAAGAGGAGAAGTTGGCCATCAACCTTGAGAAGTGTGAGTTCTTCAAGCAAGAGCTTGTGTATCTAGGATTTTTAGTATCCAAAGGAACGTTGAAGATGGATCCAAGCAAGGTGGAAGCCATCCTAAACTGGCCTACACCAACCACAACAACAGAGGTAAGGAGTTTTCATGGTTTGGCTCAATTCTATAGAAAATTCATAAGGAATTTTAGTGGTATATGTGCACCAGTCCTAGATACTATCAAAGGTGGTATGAAAACAAAGTTTAAATGGACTCAAGAGACTGATAAAGGGTTTCAAAAAATGAAACAAGAAGTGGCAACTCAACCAATTCTATTATTACCTAGTTTTGACAAGTTGTTCACAGTTGAGTGTGATGAAAGTGGAGTAGCAGTAGGAGGAGTACTTAGTCAAGAAGGTAGGCCTATAGATTTTTTTAGTGAAAAGCTCAATGAAGCCAAGAAAAAGTACTCTACCTTTGATCTAGAGTTATATGCTTTAGTGCAGTCCCTTAGGAAGTGGAGGCATTATTTATTACCCAAGGAGTTTGTGGTTTTTACTAATAATCAGGCCCTTAGTTATATCAACACCCAAGAGAAGTTATGTAATAGACATTTGAAATGGATGGAATACATCCAAGCCTTCACATTAACTATCAAGCACAAGAAGGGACAAATGAACAAGGTTGCAGATGCATTAAGCAGAAGAATGTTGACAGTCCAGGAGATACAGCTAAAGAGCATTGGATTAGAGAGTTTCAAAGACCTCTATGGTGAAGAAGAAGACTTCTCAGAAGCCTACAAGGTATGTTCTCATTTTGAGAATCATTTTCATAGCCAATATTCTGAGTATACATTGCAAAATGGACTGTTATTTAAGGGTAATCAGTTATGTGTTCCAAGAGGGTCTATGAGGGAAAATCTGATTCAAGAAAAGTATAATGGTAGTCTTAGTCAGCATTTTGGCATCAATAAGACTTTAGAGCTCGTACAAAGGTTCTATTATTGGCCTAAGTTGGCAAGAGATGTTAGAAGGTATGTGGAATAGTGTGTTGTGTGCATGAAAGCTAAGGGGGAAGCTAACAATGCTGGTTTGTATCAACCCCTGCCCATTCCTAATAGACCATGGGAGTGTGTGAGCATGGATTTTGTGGTAGGTCTTCCTAAGACCAAGACTGGTTTTGACAGTGTTTATGTTGTGGTAGACATATTTAGTAAGATGAGTCATTTTATTCCCTGCAAAACTACTCATGATGCTAGTTACATAGCACACCTTTTCTTCAAGGAGGTTGTAAGGATCCATGGCTTGCCTCTAAGCATTGTTTCTGATAGAGATGTGAAGTTCATGAGTCATTTTTGGAAGACTCTATGGAGCAAATTGGGTACAAATCTGTCATTTGGATCAGCTTACCATCCTCAGACCGATGGTCAAATAGAGGTGGTTAAAAGAGTGTTGGGTAATCTTTTAAGGTGTCTAACCAAGGAATATGGACAGACCTGGGATATGGTGATTTCACAAGCTGAGTATGCTTATAATGACAGTGTTAATAGAACTACAGGGAAAAGTCCTTTTGAGGTTGTGTATGGGATGCACCCAAGAGGCATTTGTGAACTCAGAGACCTTGGATCTATGGAGAACAGGAGTGGACATGTAGAGGACTTCACTCAGACCATGAAAGAGATTCAAGAGCAGATCAAGAAGACAGTTACTGAGGTTACACAAAAAGTGAAGGAGAAGGCAGATATGACAAGGAAAGATGTGCAGTTTCAAGTAGGGGACTATCTTATGGCCCATCTTAAAAAGTCAAGGTTGTAGAAGGGAATGCCAACCAAGTTGCGGATGAAGAGAGTGGGTCCCTACAATATATTGGCCAAGTATGGCAAGAATGCCTACAAGGTGGAGTTACCTACTGATCTAGGAATCTCACCGGTGTTCAATGTTGCTGATTTGATCAAATATAAAGGGACAGTCAAGGATTTGGATCAAGACAGTAAAGAGATCTTCAAGGACATCAGCAACATGTCCATACCAACTCCAGAAAAGCTACAAGTAGAGAAAATCGTGGATTCAAGAGTGAAGAAGTCTACAAGGCACAAGGTGTACATGGAGCATCTTGTCAAATGGAAGGATAAGCATGAATTAGAAGCTACCTGGGTAGAACAAGCAGACTTTAAGAATCAGGGCATTGATATGTCTCTTGTCTCTCCAAAAATTCCTTAGTTGTTTGTGCTGAGAGGGGGAGAATGGTGCAGGAGCACCTGGCAAAGTTCAAGGTTATTGAAGTTTTTGTTTGAAGTCCAAAATTTTGTTGTGTTGTTCATAAGGTCATGTTGACCTTTGTGTTGATGCTTAGGGATGTTTTTTATTTTTTGGAAAGGGTTGAGAAGAGTTACTTAGTTTAGAACTTCATTTTTGGCTAAGTTGTAAAAAGTTGCCTAGGTTTGCAAAACACAGTGGGTATTATAACTTTTGTTATAAGGTCAACAAGAGGTTCGACCAAAGGTTCTCAACTATTTTTGGAGCCTATTAAGAGATGGCTCGACCCTGGAGTAGGGTTAGAAGTTTCAATGTTATGATGAAATTTTGAAAAATTGAAAGAAGCAGTGTTCTCTGTAAAAACTCCTATTTTTTTGCATTTTGTTGAGTTCTAATGGAGTAGTTTTACTACTGTCTAGATTGTAGAATGTAGGGTTGGTTTTTTACAAGAATTTTGTAGGATTTTGTAGCTTCATTGTTTAGTTTTCAAGCATTTACTGTAAATAGTGGAATTATGCCCTATCCTTGAGCTGAAACGGACTGTTTTTGTGAAATGGTGTGCTAGAGCACTTTTCCACCGTACAAACCGTACGGCATCTTGGAAATAGTGCCTAGAAACCATGCTTGTACATATGGTAGTTGCTAGGGTTTGTGTGGTTGCAGGAGTTGTTTGCAGGATGATGCCCTAGGTGAGCCAGTGTAGGTCTGGTTGGGGTAGACTTGGAGAAAAAGAGCCATATCTTGCAGGGGAATAAAGATCTTTAAGAAATTATTTTTGGAGAATTTTGTTGGTGGTCCTAGCAATGCATGGTAGTCAAGAGGAGGTTCTTTCACTTCATTTGGTAGTAGAACTTCTTTACAGTCTGAAAACTGCAGTGAAAAGCTTTAAAACCCTAGTTTTTGCTCTATTTCAAGCATAGGCTTTGTACGGACAGTGGAAGGCTGAGACCTCAAAAATATTTGAGCGTTAACCATTTGAATCAAGAACCTTGAAAAACAAGTGGGAAGTTCTTTTGAATTTTAAGAGTTATAGGCAATTTTCTAGGCGAGGGAGACCTAATTGGGGCTTTGGCTTGTAGCCCTTTCCAAACCCTAGGTGAAAGTTTGATGAGAGTGATGGATGGTTGGAGTCTTTTGTTGGAATAAGAACCCTAGTTTGACCATTTTTAAGCTTTACAACACCTTTCACCCCTGCAAGAAACTAGTAGAAGGTTGATGATATTTTGGTCTTTAAAGAAGAGTAAGGGCTAATGGTTAGGGTGCAAAAAAAAAAAACCCTAGGGTATATACCATAATGGTAGGGATCAAAAGGGCATACGGTAGTGCCCCTACAACATGATTTGACCCCTGCAAAGCTCTCATAATGGAGAGCGAAATTTTTTGAATGGTTGTCCAAATGCATGCTTTCATTAATGGGGAAATGACTCTCATTGATGAAAGTAGGTACACTTCACACCTTCCCACCCCAAGGTTGCAAGTTGAAACTTCTATATATTTTGGAGAGGAAGAATGAATGGGGTGTTACCCACTTCTCCTTTTGGAGAACTTTAGTAAAGATGAGAGGAATAATGAGAAGATGGGAGGAGAAGTCCTTTTTGTAGAGATAGTGATCCAAATGGCTTAGCTTGGAAAGGAAAGGATAAAAGAGTTTAATTCTCTCACCTAAAGAAAAGAGATAAGTTAACCTTCATTTCATTCGATTTTACCTTTTGTTTATTTGCTGTAAGAAAGTGGTATGTTGCATGGATCATGGTTGAAACAAAAAATAGAGAATCTAGATGCATGAAAATTGGTGTTATGTCATTCTTATTCCATTGTAAAAATTTGGAAAAAAAAAAACTCCATGCATCATCTTGGAGTAAAAGACTTCCTTGCTCGGGGGTATGGCCAGAGCCCACGAGGCTCCATGACGCCATTATGGTAGGGTGGAGAGCAAGCCTTGCTTAATTGTGTTCCAACCATCAGTTGCAGATTTGTATTTTCTTGTTACAAAAAAGAGTGGAAATGAAAATAAAAATGAATATCCATTGCTTGAAATGCAACCCATCAAATGATTGTTATCTAGAACCCTTAAAGGTTATTTATATTCATAAATGTACTCAATTCACTCATATTCGATTCTATGTGCTTGGACAAAAAAATATATGTGCTCATTTAAGGGTTGAAATAAGGAGAGGATTTTAGTATTATGAAATGAAAATTAAATGTGAAAGAGAAAGTATTCTTTGATGAAGAGAAAGATGAAAATAAAGAAAGTAATCTATAATGCTTATGTATAGAGTAATTTCAAATAAAAGGTTATGGATGAATATATTTGTTTGCAAATCCTTGCATAACACATCCAGTCTACATAAGTATAGAATGAGGTGCCTCCAAATTTTATGTATTAATATTAAAATATTTCATTCAAATAATAAGCATTTTATTCCTTGTGAATATATATATATATATAACTTATTAAATCAGTTTAAAACCCACATAAAGAAAGAAAAAAAAAAGGAAAGTGAAATGATTATACGAGTCAATATTTCTCATAAATTAACAATGAATCAATAACATAATGAGTTATTTACTACACTGTGAATTTACTGTGACATAGGATAGTATTCCTGAAGTATAAATCTGCTCTTATAAGGTTTATATATATATATAAAATTAGAAGGATGATATATTGTGAAACTTCTGTATGAAATATGATTGTTAGGAACCGTAATCTAAATGAACCCATGATAGGAAAGCAAATAAAAAAAAATGTATTTATGATCAAAACCATGAAAGGAAAAGAGGTTCGGCTGTGAGGAAGGGTAGAGCTCCACGCACAAACCCCAAGTAATGCCCTTATACTGCCGAAGGAGTGGAATGTGTATCTTCTAAACGAGGGACCTACGCTCCACCCCTCCAACACGGCCGGGCTTAACCGGCACACTCTAAGCGCTGACTGCTTAGGTGGCCGGGCCCATTCATCTGACATTTTACGTACCTTCTGACATCAACGTTTCTGCTTTTTACAAATTCAGTTTCCATTAATTCTCTCCTCCGTTTTCAAGTTTAGAGTTATTCTTTTTACTCCCACATTGCTTGCCAGAATAAATACCGTAGAATCCTTTCCTATAAATACTCAGCCGAATAGTATCATAGCCCTGTATTTTAAAACAGAAGTGCGCGCCTATGTGTAGAAGATCAATTCGGTGTAAGAGTGATTTTTAAAATAAAGATGCCCTGATTTTTAAATAATATAAAATTTTAAATAATTAATTAAATTGGTTTAATAATAAATATAATAAAAGATAAAAAAAAAATTACACTTAAAAATATCTAAGAATAAATAAAAAAATATCTAATAATATGTATAAAACATTTTTAATAAATTTTATATAATAAATTATTTTTAAATTATTTTATATTTTTATTATTTTTAAATATATGTATAAAACATTTTTAATAAATTTTATATAATAAATTATTTTTAAATTATTTTATATTTTTATTATTTTTAAATATATTTTTTTATTGCAAGGATCTTTAATTTATGTACAATGATTTCTTCTATAATATATGTCTTTTACAATAATATATTTATATAATATCATTATCTTACTTTTAAAATCATATACTAAATAAACTTGTTGATACAATAATATTCATTTTTTTCATTTAGTATTTGAGACTTTAATTTTTACTTTTGGAAATTATTTTATTTTATTTAGTCAAGAGTTAATTCTATTTATAGTTATTTTTTAATTTGAAATGACTATTATAAAAAATTCTCAAGAATAAATTAACAATAATCAATATTATAATTTCTAACATATTACAACAAAACTAATTCTAATAACACTTATTACTAAAATGATTTGTGAAAAAATAATTCTTAAATGAAAATGTAACAATAACATAAAAAATATAAACAACATTCAAAGTATTATAATTCATACAATTCCAAAGACAAAGTGAAATAATTCCAAAGGAAGAGTTAGAGAAATTTGTTAAAGAGTTAGAAAAATAAATCATGGAACCAAAAAATTATGTGTATACTAGATTTAAACTTACAAGAAAGAGTCTTGGGGAAAATTATGGAGCATGAACAAAAGAAAGAACAATTTTGGATCTACAAGAAAGGGATAATAAACAAATAATGGAGGAGTATAGAAAAAGATCTATGAGTTTCGAATAATTAAAGTCATCACTTTTAGAAGGATTATATAAATCCTTATGTGAATGAGAAATACGATACTTAAGCATGAGGAAGAATAAAATTCAAAGTTGCAAGAATGTGAAAGGGAGTGGATTTTGGAAGAATCCATCAAGAAGATGAAAGGTATGGATCTTTTCTTAGAAAATATATCCTTATAATTTGTAAGGTTGAAAGTAAAAAAAAAATCACTTTTTGAAAATATGGTTGAAAAATATGTTCCTTTCTAAGAAGCATCCATCATTCTTCAAAATATTGAGTTAGAAACATATAGATTGATGTCCTAAATAATTATGCTAATTAGTGTGCACTTTGAGAGAGAATTCTATTTAATTTTAGTTTAACCAAACAACTAAAAAGGGAAGATATTAACACATGAAATTGTTGGAATCTTTGTTTAGTTTAATATTATCATCATTAATAAATTCATCTTATCATTTTCTTAGATAATTAGATGAATTAATTTATCCATGAAAAATCATAAGGTAGGTGATCAATTGTATAATTAGAAAATTGACATTAATTTATGTTTATTTACATAAAATTTTATAAAAAAATTCATTTACTTAGAAGATTTTTTATTTTAAAAAAAAATTAGATAATTCTAAGTAAATGAAAAAATTATAAAATAATTCTTAAATAAACAGAAAAAAATTAATAATTCTTAGATAGTTTTGATTTTATTTAAACATTTAGTTGTGTTTCAATTTTTATATATGATCATGACATATAAAATAACTCTTAAGTAAATAAAAAATTAAATAATTCTTAAATAATTTTATTTTTTTGAATATTTAATTATGTTTCAATTTTTATATATGATCATGGCATGTTGTCTCCATATGGTCATAGACTCCATATGATATTCAGCTTCAAGCTTCAGCTATAAAAGATACGATTTAAATATATATGTACACACAGATATATATATATATAAGCCTCCCTGCAATGGTTTTGTTTTATCATCATACGCATCAATGCCCTCTTGAGGAAATTGGAGCATCATCATTCATGACAAATTCCCTTTCTCAGAGAATACTGATCCCAAATTCCCAATATCAAAGTAGTGTTGCTTTACTCAGAATTACTCTTTTATTAATTCCTGCATTATAATTTAAACTTATCTCTAATATATTTTTAAAATAAGATTCAAACTTGAGGCCATCAATTTTTGGTTGGATTGATATATTATTGAACTACTAAATCACTTAGATAACCTTTCTATCTTTAATTCGGAAGCAACTTATTTTCCACCATGTAAAACCTATATTATTGTTATCTTTTAACCCTTTTAACATTACATCATATTAACTAATCTAATCCCTTATATAATGACCTTGGTGATGCTAGCTAAAACTATGCGGGGCGATGCTTTTTGTAAATAATTTCAAAATAAGAATGTTCAATTTTGCATCAAGATAATGTTATGGTCAATTGTGTTTATTCTTCTCTTCTAGTTGAATTTCACAGGTAATTTTCTCGTCATTTTTAATTGATATTGTAATGAATATGGGATATGTTTTTGATAAAGGGTAAAACGGATTTTACAGGGACCCGAAACCAAAAAGTTTACAACAAAAAGATAGGAAAGAAAAGTACAACATAAAAAATCAGCTGCACAAAAGATAAAAACCAGAACAAGCGGCAGCCATCCTCAAAAGACTAGGAAGGTCAAACAAAAAAAGCCAGCAGAGAAGCCAACAAAAAACTGCCCACGATTAACCCAGAGTCTTCAGGATAGACTCTATCTCTGCCTCCAGGTTTAGCATATCATGAACACCCTTCTTAAAAGTTTGAATCATATGCGAAGTGGGGGGAGCCTTCCTCTTCAAATTGGCCTTGGTTCTCTTAGAAATGCCAACATCCTCCTCCTAGTTTCTTTCATTGGTTTCCTCCAGATCAACCACCAAAGACCCCTATTGTGCTTTATCCAATTTCTTGGTCATGGCATTGTGTTTCATTTTTTCCACCTCAATTTCAATATTTTTGTTCTTGCCAGCTTGATACTAAGTTTCTTTGTTGAGACCGTAGTCTCTTCGTTCCATCTCTTTCTTTTGAATTGCCACAACCTTGGCTCCCAGCTCTTCCAATTTACTTTGAAGGGCCCAATTTTTTATCTTTAGCTCATTAATTTCATTGAAAGTCCATTTTGAAAGTTTGAAATGGGTATCAACATTATTTCTAGCTAAATTCAAAGCATCCACTAAGGGGTCCCTATTAGTGTAGAAGCAAGTATTAGCAGGGTCAGGAGTAACAGGGGAGCCAGTTCTAGCAATTCTATCCAACGACGGGTCAACAGAGGGCTCATAATTACTATTAGTGTAGAAGCAAGTATTAGCAGGGTCAGGAGTAACAGGGGAGCCAGTTCAAGCAATTCTATCCAACGACGGGTCAACAGAGGGCTCAGAATTATTAGCACCAGAGGCCTCAGAATATGGGATATGTTAAGAGTTCTTATTTTATCTTATATGATGGTTTCTTAGTCTATTCTTGAAATTAGGTGAAGTAATTGTCTATTATGTCATCCCATTTTATCTGGTGTTGAATGATAATCTCTATTCAATTCTATTCTCATGATTTTTGGATATAATTTCTTAGACTTATTTATTATTATTATTATTGGGTCATCAAAGACAAAAAAAAATGGAAAGAGCTATCATTGGTGTTCAATTTCCCATCAACACCAACCATGTATTAAGCTGCCACCGCCAGAAAATTTTGGAGTACGGGAAAATTAATATTTAAGTTTTAATATTATTGTAAAGGACATTTTATTAAATGCGTTTTGACCGGGAAAAAGTTAGTTAGGTAATTTGTAATAAATTTTTGTCGGGCCCTCTCTTCCGTAAAAAATATTCACGTGACTTTTTACCTATATTTATATTTGTAATTACTTTTGAATTTTAATGGAATGTGAGCATACAAAAAATTAACGAGCAGCAGCTCTGTGTTAAAGAAAATATATTTTTAAGTTTTATTTTTACTGTGTGAATTGCCTCTGGCCTTCAAATTCAGAGAAATAGAATTGGGAACTAATTTGAACTTCTTTATTTCCATTCACAAAAAAACTATAGGAATTGGATGGGAGGTCTAATTTGGTTAGAACCTCCATCTGCTAAACCCATTGAATTCCTTCTTTCCCAGTGCTCACTGAATGCATTCCCCCATGGATTCAAAAAGCTAGGCAACACTCTTAGAATAATTTATAAAAGAAACATTGGTTCTCCCATCGTTGCAAACACAAGAAAAGTATAATACGATCTAACTTGCAAAATTAACCTGCTTCAAAGGGGGGAATTGAATTTCTCTTTTGACGTGAAAATAATTTGAGCAACACTCACTCCCTTTCTCTCTCTCTGTCTCCCTCTAAGATTCAAAGGTTGTCCAAAGCATGTTTGGAGGCTGTCATTTGGGCATAGGCATGGAGGATACCATCGAAGGCAGTTGCATCTAGTTTTACACTTACCAACTGCATTTTCTTGAAACTTTCTAAACCTTCTCAATGGATCAGTTTTGTGCATATCCTAAAATCTTGGTATTCCATGCTTCCATATCTCACATTCCTCTTTGCTAGAGTAGTTGCGAGGACCCTCTTGTTTCCCTTTCATGAATTATTTTGTTCATATGCTTTGATGGATGTCCAAACTTCTATTAGGATGCATATACTAGTGCCATCTCCTAATTATCCTTAGGGGAGTAGAACCCGTAGAACCATGCTTCCCTCTTAGTACAGTAGGTGACCGACCTTATCATCTTAATTATTTATGTATTGCCCCTACCCTCCTATACCAAGGAATGTGACAAATAGGAAATAAGTAGGAAAGTTTTTTATGTAGGAAGAATCAGGATTGTAATTAATCTTTAGAATTAAAATTTTGAAAAAGCCAACTTCATACTGGTTTAAAAGAGAGGATAAAGTAAATGTAGATAAGTGAGTAAATGCCACATTGAAAAACAGATTTTAGATAAAACCCCTCTGTCCATCTGAGCTACTTGGGAAATAGAAGAAGAGAATGATTTGAAACTCATGATGGGGAGAATTTTTTACTCCAAATCAACTTCTGAAGAACTTAATAAAGACTTGTCTGATCCTTATGATAGAGAAGAGATGAAGACAGCAGTGGGCATATGGAATATGGGATCACAAAATGTATCATCATTAGGAGGAGGAAGTTAAAATGAACATCAAATAATGTAGAAACCAGTTTAAGTGGCAATAAAGGAAGAGGTATAACTCATGTCTGAACAAATTGAAAAGAAGTATTGTTGCCCGAAAGATATAGTGTGTGGGTAATAACCCAGTATTGTTGCCCGAAAGATATAATGTGTGGGTAAATAATCCAGTATGGTTGCCCGAAAGATATAATATGTGGGTAATAACCCTCTACAAGATATCATCCAAATTTAAATTTGAGTGGCTGTCAACAAGACAAGGATTGGAACATGTATCAAGTAAAATTTGATGGATTAGGAACCCAACAAACTGTCGCTTTATACCAAAAGGTTTCCCATGTTTGATGGTGCACTATGATGCTTTTGATGTATAATGTTTCTTATTTTCTTATTTAAATTAAAGAAAAGAAAAAAACATCTTGGCCAATGGATATACCAAGAAAATATTATAGAATTACATTGAAATAAGGGGAAATGGAAAATAATGATGGAGATCTGATTTTCTGAAAGAAGCAAAGAGTTTTATGTTGCACAAGGGAATGTTATGATGTGGATCTTACTTGGGTTACAACACAATTTGCATGATATGAGATCTATGAACAATCACATTCATTTGTCTAAACTTTAGATAAAGGTGCTGTATAGAATACAATGTATAAGATAAACCAATATAAACTTCAACAACACAAAAGTTTAGTACATTTATTTTTTCAAAACAAAAAATCATATTAATGTCCATAGAGGATTAAAAACTATTGATGGGACTCAAAACTATAAACAATTGCAATTAAGATATTTACGAAAAAATTCCTAAACTGTGATAAAACAAATGTAAATAGAAGAAAGTCTAAAGGAAATACCTTCATCATTTTCCACAACAAATGTGTTGTCTTGTCTTATTTTCATGTGAGCATATCTTCCCTTCATTTAAATTATTTCTTTGCATTGAAGCCAATTTATCTCAAAATTTTATGGGAGAGAATTAGCACATTGTCACTGCCAATGAAATACCCATTATTATAAAAAAAAAAAAAAAACATAGCACACATACAATTTTTTGAAGTGATTTGAAATTAGTAAGTATTAAAAAATGAAATCTATCACATTAAATGATAAAAAAGGGGTATTATGGCATGAATTGTATACATCATTGATGTTTGATTTTTACATTTTTTCTTCAATTTCCTCTATGAGTACCACAAAACCACTCAATGACATTTCTGAAGACCTAAGATCAAATGAAACATTGTTTTAGAAACACAAACAAAATGAATTTCCTGTTCATATTAGCAAATTAACTATAATGTGTTGATGCAACTGTGATGGGTGACCCATATATTTGAACATTTGTACCTGGTACTTGCTACCAATATGTGTTCTCTTGTTGTGCTCTACAATATGTGTTCTCTTGTTGTGCTCTACAGACTTATTCAATCTGTTCTTATTAGAAAAAACATATTCACATTTTTTTCTCTTATTCTGACATATTAGACCTTACCAATTGTAATGTCATTTGATTTCACTTTTGTTTCAAACAAGTAATATGAAATGACTGTTCACACATATCTCATATCAAAGTTTTTAAAACTACCAAACAATTACATATTTTACATATTTTACATTTTCATGTCATGATGCCATTACCAACAAACCTTGGATTTTCTACTGCTCCAAATTTTGGAGAATCAAAACTAAAATTATTAGTTCCCTTTAAAATGAATGCACAACACTTCATAGTTTATATCTTGACTTGAAGTCAACCCACCTCTTGCACCTTTACTGGTATCAACAATTTTCTTGTTTTAAGTGCATAACAAACTTCTTCTTCTTGAAGTAGAAGCATTATGATCTAGCATGCTATCTAGCCCTAAAATTTCTTGACAGTAGGACAGAGTTTGAAAAATTCAATGATTTCTATTTCTTCTACAGTACCTAATATCGTTGGATTCATGCAACTTTTAGAAATAATTAAATTCACTATTCTATGTAGCCCGAAACTTTTTATCCTTTTCTTTTTATTTGTTTAGAGATTGCTTGGTTCTCGAAGTTTTCAAGCATATTGTATCTAGTTGTGTCTGGGAGAAATTATATATTTTTTGTGATGGTCGATTGCAACCCTAAGATTTGGTCATACAAATCTGTAATTAGAGAATGGAGTGTTTTCTAAGATTCCTTCCAATTGATCAGTTAAGTTGCTATTTATTAATTTAATTAGCTAAAATTTATTATTATTATTATTATTATTATTATTACAACAGTGCAATCAACTCCTACAATCTTATATATAGTACAATATATTGTACTTGGTTGAGTTTCTTTCCAATTCTGATCAGTTAAGTTACTATTGTAAAATTGAATTCCCAATTCTCACACATTCACTTTCTATTGTTAAGTTGAAAGCTCTGAGTTTATCGCTGTTATAATATTGTAGTTAAAACTATCCTACATTTATTTTTCTACAGCACAATATATGGACTATCATTGTATCAAATTTCTTTATTATCTTGTCTTATTTAGATTAAGTTTTAAACTTTTATCCTACTATGTCTTCCCTTCACCTCATACTAAAATCCTTGTCATACATACATATATATATATATATGGTTTTGTTTTATCATCTTTCAATTTTGTGATCCTTTGTTATCTTATTTTATTTAGATTAAGTTTTAAACTTTTATCCTACTATGTCTTCCCTTCACCTGATACTAAAATCCTTGTCATTGAGATATATATATGGTTTTGTTTTATCATCTTTCATTTTTGTGATGCATACACTAACTTGTTTCCATTGTTTGAGAGCTATACTCTAGAGCAAGGGAATCTAATTTATATCTTCTCAAATGTTTACTTTCATCGAAACACTTTTAGCGAATATGCTTTCTAGCTGCAATTCCAATAGACATCTTGAGCCAAAGATATCAATTGATGTTATAAATGGTATATGTTTGTCTCAAAAGAGAAAAACATGCTCACAAAATCCTGAAAAAATTTTTGATACCAACTTTATTCAAATTAATGATATTGGATCTATTGATGACCTTTGAACTGTAAGAGACCAATTGATGAAGATTATAACAACTACATAAATCCAAGGATATATCAACTATCCTTCAATACGAATTTTCAAGGGCTAACTTGCAATGTCAGGATCATAATGCTTCTACTTCAGGAAGTTCATTATGAACTACAGAAAAGAACATTGTTGATACCAGTAAATGTGCACTATGTGGGTTGACTTCAACTAAAGATATATACTATGAAGAATCATTTGAGTACATTTTAAATGGCACTAATGGTTTTAGCTTTGATTTTCTAAAATTTGGAACATGACAAAACATCCAGGGTTTGTTGGTGATGGCATCATGAAACAAAATTGTAAAATGTGTAATTTTTTGGTAGATATAAAAACATTGATATGTGATATTTCAAGAGTTATTTCATATTACTTGTTTGAAACAAAAATTGAAACCAAAATATATTAACAATTGGTATTGTCCAACATGTTAGAGAGAAAAATATGTGAGTATTTTTTTGTGCTAAGAAAATATTGAATAAGTCTGCAAAGTGCAACAAAGGACCTAGTATTGGTAGAAAGTACCAAACAAAAATATCCAAATATATGGGCCAACATCAGAGTAAGTTGCAGTGTGACACATTATAGTCAATTTGCTAACATGACCATCAAACAATTCATTGTTTTTATGTTTCTAAAACAATGTTTTGTTTGACCTCATGTCTTTAGAAATGCGATTGGGTTGTGTTGTGGTATCAATGGAGGAAACTCAAGAAGAAATTTTAAAATCAAACATAAATGATGTATACAATTTATGTCATAATGTCCATTTTTTTATGATTTAATGTCAGATTTTTTATATTTTAATGCTTATTAATTTCAAATAACTTCAAAAATTTGCATATGTTTTTTTTAATTTTTATAATGGGTATTTCAGCATACATGGGAGAAAGGATAACAACGTGCAATTTCTCTCCAAGAAAATTTTGAAGAAAATTGGCTTCAATGCAAAGAAGAAATCTATATGAAATGGGAGATGTGCCCAAATGGAAGATAGATAAGAAAAAACATTCATTGTGGAAAATGTTGAAGGTATTTCCTTTTGACTTTCTACTATTTACATTTTGTTGATCACAATCTAGATTTTTTTTCCTAACTATTCCTTAACTACAATTGTTTATACGAAATGTTTTTAATTTCTTAAGAGTGTATACAAAATGGAAAAATAAATGTATGATACATGCATGTCTTATACTCTAGTTATATGCTTTATATTTAGTTATTATATAATTTTTAACAAATAGAAAATTTATCAAAATATTAAATTAGATTTTTTTTGTAGTTATCAAAGAGCCACATCACTTGTTAGTGACAAGTGACTCATACCCTTAAATTTTGAAAGAGACCGTAGAATATAGACAATCTTATTAGAAAACTCAAAATTTTGAAAATGAAATTATTTATTTTAGTATCTTTTTTTTTCAAGATCACAATTCTTATCCAAAACTACCATTGAGGTGGCTTAGAGACAATATCTAGATTATCCATCC
This sequence comes from Sequoia sempervirens, assembly GCA_007258455.2. NCBI lineage: Eukaryota > Viridiplantae > Streptophyta > Pinopsida > Cupressales > Cupressaceae > Sequoia > Sequoia sempervirens. Next base: position 34,892 of record VDFB02256559.1, on the reverse strand, counting down.
CTTCTTGATAAATAGTTGAACTTATTACAACAGGTTTTATGCTAGATAAGGAAACTTATACCAAATTTGATTCTTGGTTAAAGAATTTCCCTATTATGTAAACTATTATTCTTCACCATCCAATACAGCGGGATATACTCATCATTCATTTCTTTGATCAACATGGCATTAATCTGATCAATACAAATTGCAATAGTGATGTTACTAAGGTTCAAATCTATGCTTTACAATTGCTCAACAACATCTGATATGTGCAACAATAGTCAGAAAATAATTGTTAATGCAATTCTATACTAAGTACTAGATGAAACCTGAAATAAGCTCAATAGATTATTACATATAAATTCAAAGAAACATGAACATCACATATCAAAATGTAATGACATAATATTTCTACTTATGAATAAATGTTTTTGATTGTAACTATGTAGGAAATTTTTCACATCCGATTACAAATGTTTTTAATAAAAAAAAATCCTAACCAACTACAACAAGAAACATTTGCTCATTTATTGAGATTTCTTATAGATATCATATGAAATACTATCCTATAATAAATTTATGAGGAATCTCCTAAAGTATCATCTTCTGACAATTTATCAACGAAGTAATGGTAGCCAACTAAAACAAAAGTTCAAACAGATGTTGAAAAGGTTTAGAAGTTCTTTGGAATTTATCTAGAAAATTGCTTTGAGAGAAAACAGCTTGTGGTAATGAGATCGGTCTGATTTGAGCTTCGAATGAAAATAGAAGGTTTATATTTGTTTATGTAACTAAAGAAATTTGTCAAAGACATTGTTTAACTATATAAATTGTTCACCCATGTCCTGGAGTTGTTAAAACGTTATCGTAATCGTTATCGTCTTGTGTTCTGTTAAGAGTTTCAGCAGTCCAATATTTCACTTTAGGGTATAAGCTCCCTTTCTGGCTCTCAATGTAAGTGAAAGCAGTCCAATATTTCACTTTAGGGTACAAGTTTAAGTCAGTTATTGGAGTATCATCTTCTCTCTATATATATAATTTACTACCCACAAGTTCTGTAGTAAAGATTTGGTATATAACATCTTTTAAAGAGTTGTGGTCAATCCATGTGTTGTTTATGTAGAGACGAATAACATATATTGTAAATATGGTGATTGTGCACTCTGTGGGTGCCCTTGTTACGACTGGATTTTAGTGAGTGCCCACCAAAGGAGTGGGGTTTTATCAATATCTTGATAGAAAAGAACACACCTTAAATCAGATTTACTGGAAAGATGCTGTGTTTTGATGTTTCCACCATTTGTACAGCTATTTCTTAGTTAAATATTTTTGTAGATGGCATATAATATTTTCTAATTACTTGTTAGGAATTTCTTTGTAATGACTAATATTTCCCTAATAGAGGGACTTTTATGTGTATTGATAAAAAAAATAATGTTCCTATTTTTTTAATGTTTTCGATTTGGTATTTGATTAAAACAGTTCTAGGAAATTTCACCGCAAATCTGGGATTAATTTTCCCTAGTCTGAATTGCTGATGGTGAATTTTGCTTGAGCTGAATTTGTCATGGCCATGGATTTTCCCACAGTGAATTGTTGGCGGTGAATATTCCGGCGAAATTGTTAGTTGTGAACTTGTAAGAGGTATAGTTATGTGTCAAATTGGCTTATGATAATCTATATCTCAATCTGTACTTGAAGACAAAAAAATATTAAAAGTAAATAACATAGAAGATAATGTAATACATACACAATTCCTTCATCTAAAACTATTCTTTCTCCTCAGATAGAGTTGAAGAAGAGTGCACCCTAGCTCCATTTGATTTGCTCTTTTGATATATTGATGGAAGAATGTGATCCCTTATGAAACCAACAACATGTTTGTAGGACTGATATGGTAAACGATCAAATGGATATCACGATGATATGATGAAGATATATTAGATAGAAAATGCAGGAGTTTTATGACCCAATAAAATTTTTAGCAACATGATGCCATACTAAAAGTGGATGCTCAAATAAGATGAGAGGCCTCTCATTTATATAATTTTTGAGAAAGAAATCAAAGGCCAAGATAGATTGATTAATGGATGGTTAGGATTCATTGAGGATTAGGGTTTGGATTAAATTTATAGTCATGTGACAAGTGTCAAATGAGGGATAAGGGCTAGGTTTAGAAGATGTATTAAGATATATCTTTATGTGAGTGGTTGAGATTTACAGATGTAGAATGAAATGGATGGATGAGATGCAAAGTTAGTTTGACATTTATGGTAAGCGTCTAATTTGAATATCAAATAATTAATTAAATAATAAAAAAAATATTTAATAATTTATTGCATCAAGAAAATTCAACTGCCAACAATTCACCAAAGGAAAATTCATTGTCAAATTCACCATAGGAAAATTCACCGCGATGAAAAATTCACCCCAAGGAAAATTCACCACTATCAATTAACCACGACAAAAAATTTATCACAAACTTTTAAGGCGATGAATTTTCGTGATAGTGAATTTTCCTTGGGATGAATTTGTCATGGCAATGAATTTTCCAGCAGTGAATTGTTAGTAGTTATTGGAGAAGTGTGATGTGAAAGGATAAATTAATTCAATAGATATAATAAATAAATAAATAAATAATAAACATTTATTTAATCAAAATGAGATAAAAGTGATATAGATAAATTAATCAAATAAATAATAAATATTATTTAATTAAAGTGGAGGATAAAAGTGAAGAATAAACTAATTAAATAAATAATTAATATTTATTTAATTAAAAACTATGCTAGAATAAAGTCAAGTGTGGTTAGTGTCATTTCTACATTCTCTGCCTTCCCCTAGATTGTTTCTCCTTCCTTTTATCCAAATTCCTCCATTTATGCGTTTAAATTCCCCTCTCTCGCTCTATATTTTCTATATCTACGAATGTCTGCAAGCAAGGCGGTAGTGGGGATTTTAATAGCAGTTTCTAGCATCCTCGTTTTTCCTCACATGACCTGATGTCTCTCCCCTTTTGGAATAGGGAGGCCATACCCATGCCCCTCTCCTCTTGAATGATGATTTTCTCCTACATTAATTATTTTCTTCTATGTGCAGCCTTTAGTTTGTTCATGCACATTTCCTCCTCTTTCTTGCCTTGCTTCGTAAATATGGACTACGCCTAGCCGTCCTCCTTTAAGGGTCAACATTAATCCATTAATCCACTATGGGAAGGTGGATAGGGGATGTGACATCCCAACAGACACATCCTTCTCCCCTTCCGAATAAGGCATTTCAATTTATTAGAAGGTTGTAGATGTTAATTGGTTCAGAAAATTTTCGTGGTGAATTATTTTTGGTGAATTTTACTAGAGCCATAATTTATTGGAGAACTGCGGTGTGGAAGGATAAATTAATTAAATAAATAATAAATATTTATTTAATTAAATTGGGAGATAAAGGTGAAGGACAAATTAATTAAATAAAAATAAAAATTTATTTAACCAATATGAGGGATGAAGGTGAAGGATAAATTAATTCAATAGATATAATAAATAAATAAATAATAAACATTTATTTAATGAAAATGGGATAAAAGTGATATGGATAAATTAATTAAATAAATAATAAATATCACTTAATTAAAGTGGGGGATAAAAATGAAAGATAAACTAATTAAATAAATAATGAATATTTATAAATGACTATGCTAGGGTAAAGCCAAGTGTGGTTAGATGTGGTCAATTTTAGGTGTCTACAATACTAATTCCTGTTATCACTAGCTCGTAAATTTACATTCCTAATTATAATATACCTTAAAAAAAAAATGAATTGTAGATTTACAAGTGTAGACTTGGCCCAAGTCACTTCTATAGTTATTAATCTAAACCTTCACTTTAAGAACTCATACTTCAAATTTATTTGTTGCCAACTACTTCAATAGCCATTATGACTTGACTTAGCAATTGTTGATTCATGTGATTAGATTTTAGTTTAGAGAAACTTGCTACTCAATTTAAATCATATATGGATCATCTAGGACATCATAGGGAATTCTCATTGAGAACAATTATAGTTTGAAATTCGAGAATAAAAGGAATCTAGCACCATTTATTATCTAATTTTGTAAACATCCTTGGATAGAATGCTGGTATTATATCAAGCCGTGTAAGGTAAACACACACACTCCTTCCTATGACATGATAAAAAACAATGCAAGAAAAAGACACAAGAATGGATAAATCAACATATTAATTAAGCCATGAATGATATATACATATATAAGGGATGGAATAAATTTCCTCCAATAATAATGGAGAAGACTTGGTAGTTGACTCCCACTAATAGAGAGTGGTGGTGAGTTAACTTCCTCAAAAATGTCAAGAGGTGGCAAAGAAACTCTCACTAATTGGGACACCTTATTAAGCTTAATGTGTCGTGTAAATATTTATGTGTATAATACATTAAATAATATATACGCTAACACAGTTCTTCCTTAAACATTTCTTAGGTGAGCACAAAGAAACGAGGTCTCAAAAATTAGGTCTAATGAGGTACCCAAGTACAATGTAATCTCTTATAAAGTGGTGAAAGGGAGAAAAATTAGTGGGAAAAACTCCCCCTAAAAGGGAGAAAAAAAGCTAGGATAACTAGAAAGCCCCCCTCGAAGATGATATTTCCACTATAGTAGATCGCACCCCAAGAAGAGCTCATAGATGAATGAACTTGCTCTCTATAGAAGGTTTGGTGAAATATCCACAACTTGCTTTGAAGACTAGCAAAAGACTAGGTTGATGGTCTAACCATGAATAAGCTCTTGAATGTGATGAAAATGGATATCTATGTGTTTGGTCTATTGGTGCTGGACTAGATTCATGCATATCTAGATTGTGCTTTGGTTATCACAATACATGGTTGTGGGATGGCTAAATGGAATACCAAGCTTAGTGAGAATTACTATAAGCCAAAAATTCTCAGCATTTGAATTGAAAACTCCCCTATAACTTACCTCTATGGATGATAAAGCAATAAAAATTTACTTTTCACTAGACCAACTGATGGGACCAGAGCCTAGTGAGAAACTATAACATGAAGTGGAATTCTAAATTTGAGTATCACTAGCCCAATCTAAATATGTGTATCCATCCAAGTGAACCTCTATGTAAAAATTGTAGTGAATATCCAATTTGATAGTACTCTAAAGATAGTGAATATGCAATTTGACCATGTATGTCTATTATCTTTTGGATTCCCTACCTAAGTACTTGCACTCTTAAGATTTTTTTTAACCTAAAGAGGGTGAGAAGTGGGTGAGTCAGGTGTTGCAACATCATCCTACAAATCATGTCTAGAAGTGTATGAAGATGATTCCTCACCACTATAATCACTATCAAAACTAGAAGAAGAAGAACAAACTACCTTAGGAATCTATTGTGGATGGTTTGAATTGTTCTAGAAGAATAATCAAAACCAAGTGAGCCCAACATAAAAGGATAAATAAAAAGGGTAGATTCAATAAGACTCTCTTGGAAATTAACATTCCTCTCAATAAACAACTCATGTTTGGTTAGGTGGAGTATACAATAACCTTTCACACCATTCAGATAACCTACAAAAATGTAAGGTTTAGACTAGACAATTCCATTTCCTTGGAATTTTGATTTGATATATGTCTCATGGTTACATATTTGAAGACACTAATGTGCTCAATTAATGGTTCTTGACATTTCCAATCTTCAAAGGGAGTGGGGTATGTGCAGGATCATGATGGGCCAAAAAGTGGTGATATGGTGGGTATGTGATTGACAACCTTTTTTTTACCCAAAATTGATGAAACGAAAAGGGTTTTTAAAGGATATTCTTAGCATTCCACCAATATAAATAATGCTTTACTTTTAATTTAATAAATAATTATTATTCATTTTCTATTTGAATTACAACTAAAGTTTTGATTGATTGGTTGATTGAAAAACATTGATATCTTTCAAACGGTATCACATTTTTTGAATCTGAAACATGTGTCAAATTCTATGATTTGTATATTATAGGGTTAAAAAAAATTTGAATTTCATGAAGTTTTGACCAAGTTACAGACATACGAGTTTTTATATTTTTTAAAAAGTGTAATAAAAAATTCATAATTAATTATTTACTTGGGAAAAAATTACAAAAAAATATTCATCACATCGAGACATGAGTCTTCTACTTATATCCAAAATCTCTTATATCTAAAATCTTATAAGAAAATATTATCATTTTATTGTGGTTAGGGTGGTAGAGAGACACCTACTTCTTATTTTTTCCCTAAAATTTAAGTACTAATGCATTGAAATTTCAAATTTTCAATTTGCTACAGATTCTATTCTTAGATATTTTTGAAATAATATAGATAACTTATTGAAATTTTTATGTCAAGTTGCCTAACTCTAATTTTTCTAATTTTTTCGCCAGAGCCTATTTTTTGCATGATGATCCTAGACATACCCAATGATTACCTCCAATGTTTTGTGAGGAACCTAATTTTGAATGTAACAAGCATAGTTGATTTCTTTTTCCTAGTACTTTGGTGTAGGATCCTTGGAGAGTGTCATGCAGTTAGTCATATCTTTAAGCATCTATTATTATGCTTTGAAACATAATTTTATTTGGGAGTATAAGGAACTATGCACTACTCAAATCTATTGTTGACATACTCACCCCCATTATCTATTTGAAGAACCTTGATGAGTTTCCTTTATTTTTTAGTAAGATCCTTGGAGTCTTAAAAGTTGTTGATGAACTTATACTTGTGACGAAGGAAGTAGAACCATGTGTATCTAGAGAAGTCATCTATGAACGTGATAAAATACCTCCCCTTATTAAAATATGGATGGGGAAATGCCCTTGATACATCATTGTGAAAATCTCTAAAACCTGGGTTGGGGCCCTAGCTCGGTTGGCTAGATCTTTCCTATTGCAAGAGGTTGGTCATGAGGTCTAGTCTCCCCCACCCCCATGGTACCAGAGGGCATGTCGTGCCAGTGCCGCCAGTCACGTTAAAAAAGTTTATCAGGCGCACTGCAGTTTATATGGGGTCGGGGTCATGCTACCCAATTCCTACAGTCTAAAAAAAAAAAAATCTCTAAAACCTGCCAATAATGACAATGGTATGATGGTTAAGTGTGGCGTTGTTCTAGCCATCAAGGTTCAAATCCCACTGAGGGTGTAATTGTGGAATTTTTAAATTGGAGATGAGGTCCCCTATTTGTTACATCACTGGTTCATAGCTTTGGGTCAAAAGCATTTACCCCCAATAAAAAATAAAATAAAACAAATCTCCAAAATCTATGTATCCCTCTATAATTTTCCTTTGTCAAATTTCTCTTCAAGATGGTTCCCAAGGGTACAACCTTCACAAAGATTCTTGAGAATCTATTTCTAGGAAACCATATAACTATATCATATTTTCTATGTTGCTCAAGGTAGCAATAATTAAGATGACCAAATTGTTCATACCATTATTTTCTAACTCCATCTAAATGAGTAAGAAATATTGCAAGAGAAACATCAAGTGCAAATTATGAGAAGGTGTATAACCTAGCTGGGTGATCTACCCTTCTAAATATTTTTTCTAATGCAAGTCAAACTGCATTGGTTATATTCAATAAAAGATAAAATTTCATGAGATAAATTAAGACACAAAAATTTAAACGGTTGGTGAATTTTATTAAACCACTTTTCTTTAGCCTCCTCAACAATAGGTTCTTTTTTAGTGTCCATTATTGCTGTAGTGAACCAAAATCATTTTTTCTTTAGCACAAGTTATAATTTTAGCTTTTAATCATGATAATTAAAATGGGTTGAGGTGTGGCAATCTAATTTGAATCTTACAATAATTTTATTATTCCTTACTTTGATTTTTTAAATTGCATGTAATTAAAACAATTATTTTCAAAAATTGAAATAGAGAGGATGGAAAGGGTGTTGGACTTAAGCCCTCACTAGTACGAATCACTAGGTTTTAGCCTTCATGTGATCATAAAAGTGTGGCCTTAAAAAATTTTCCACTCAGATCAACCTAAACAAGATGATATGTGGCCTCTCTAGTGATTTCAACGTCTTTGGTTATTTGGATGTCCCTTTTAGAATGATCAAGGGTGGAGGTTAATTGAGATAGAAGAGGAGATTGACATAGAAAAAGAGGTGGATGGAGTAAATTAAATAATTATAAACTTATTTAATTTAGGAGGGAAAGTGAATAATTAAATAATTAAAAACAATTATTTAGTTTTTGATTAAAGGTAACAAATGAATTTTGATGGGGCCCAGAACACAATACAAAGAAAGGCAAGCTACAAATTAAAATACAACATAAACCAACAATAGTCCCATAGTAGCCACTAAAGATAACTCATGACTACACACACTGCATAATACAAACAACCAAAGGCCTGAGACCCTTTAATAACCTAGTTTTAACTAGAACCATAAACCCTTAGATACTCACAAAACCTGGCTGCATCTACCAGGCATTAGCAAACCAGCTGCTCATGGAAGACACCCCTGAGCCAAGAAAGATAATCTACATAATGGTGTAAGACACCATCAGACCCCTAATCACAAACAATAGAAATCACCTGAAGTAGTTAGGCATCCAAGCAACCAATCTACAACAAACTATCTACTCATCAGCTAAAACTAAGTCCAGAAAAATAGAGAACTTTTCCACCTCCGTGTAGCAACATCCCACATGATCAGCCATCCCAACATCCTACTCTAAAGGATAGGACATCCCTCTGGTAGAGAGAAATAAACAGAGCACCTTCCCAACAAAGCTCCACCTCAATAGGACAACTACCACCTTCACCTCATTAGAAGAGGGTTCCACCTCAAAAGGAACAATCTCCCCCTCTACAGGAGACTTAATCTAAAAAGCCCGACAGTACCCAACTTCAATAGGAAGGGAAACTATATCCTCCTTAAGCGTCACAAGCATTAGGAATTGACAAGAAGGAACAAGACACAAAACAAAGAGAAAATAAAGCTAGGCTAATAGAGAAAACCTAGCATCAACAAGCCAGCACCAACTAGAACACAAAGTGTGAAAACTATTGACATCTTCCACTAGAACCCCAAATCAACCATTGTTAAATAACAAACTCCCAACATAAAGATAAAATTTATAACATTAGAGGGATTTATAACCAAAAGGCCACCGAAACACCAAACATTATGAAACTCAGCTGGGTAAACAAAACTACCAAGAGGAGAAACCCAGAAAATAACTCCTCTTAAGACCAAGAGGAGGCAGCAAAAGAATTCAAAAAGAAGCAGAGGCCAAAGGACCACCAGAGACCCAAACCCATAGAGAGCAATAAAAAAAATTCCCCAAATGAGAAAGAGGATCCAAGATAGGAAGGAAATAGGGAGAAGGCCAAACAATAAAACCATCCAGCTAACTTAACACAGTGGTTAGAGCCACAAATAGGAAACACCACCACAGAACCATCATAAAATAGACACCACCACTCCTCAAGAGGGACACTAGAAGCCAAAACTCTCCAAGAGCAAGAACCCCCAATAGGGCACCACCAAACCAATAGCCGGAAGGGGCTCAAGGACACTAAGAGGAACCAAGAAGGAGTACAGACCAACACAAATATCACCCAATCACTCCTATTATGCTAAATAGGAACAAGAAAAGGCCCATCCACCCACCAAGCCACTCTAGAGACCCCATAGCACAAACCCACCAGCTGCAAGGAAAGCAACACAAATAAAACACCAGACAAAAGAGGTATACACAAACAGAGAGGAAAACATCCTCCACCCATGCCAAGAGCCACACCACTAGACTGCATCAAGAACAAAAGAAGGGGAGTAGAACACATAAAACCCCCAACCCCCTCAACCAAGCTCACCGCCAGTAGCAAAAGAAGAGCCTCGACCCACAACATAGTGAAGGAAAAAGGCCACCCAAGAACAACATCCAACCCACAACCCATGTGATCTGCAGAGAACAACCTATAGACCCCACAACCCATGTTAGTTGCAAAGAGAAGCTTGCAGACCCCAACAAAAATCCTACCTAATGCCTCTCCAAAAATCTCCAACCAGGCCAAAAGAGATACCTCTAGTGGCACCGTCGAAAAAACTAGAAACCATCAGGCATCCTACACATCTGGATCTTTTGCATCCTCCACACTCCCGTCGTCCTCACCATTCCAACTTCCGCTCCCGCTTGCAGACCTGCGCTCCATTATAGTGCCATTATTTGTTGAAAACAATTATTTAGTTATAGAAGAAGAGGGAAAAGCTTACTTTTTAATTAAAATAATTCGAAACAATTATTTAATTAGAAAGTGGAGGAAAAGACAAAATCGAAAATAATTAAAATAACTATTTACTAATGGAGGGACAAGGGTGGGAATTAAATAAGTGGGATTTATTTAATTGTGGAAGAAAAGACTCATGAATAATTAAAATAATTATTTAATTATAAACTAAAAATGAAATTAAATAATAAAATAAATAGGAATTTATTTAATTATAGAGAGAAACGATTAATTAGTGATGTAATTAAATAAATATAATTTATTTAATCAATCAAGGAAGAATAAAAAATGGGGAAATGAATTAATTAAATAATTAAAATTATTTAATTAATAAAAGAAAATGACTTTAGAAAATAATTAAATGATTAAAATTATTCAATTATGAAGATGGGATAGACCTATGCCCCCTCAATTATTATTTTTTTAAAATTATTTTGCAAAGATATGTCAGAATTATTGCATTTGTTATTGCAATAACAAATTTGGGGTCAGTTCAAAATATGCCAGGGTTATTGCATTTGTTATTATGTTCACCGTAGGTGGGGTGGTTCACCGCATCTGCTTCATGTTACATATCTATTTGTCAGAGTCACTCAAATATGGTGGACTCACAAATCCTAAGTGTGATATATATAATTTGTGTGACACAAGTATGGTCTAAAATGGTGCATTTGATATGGTTCACAATTGTGGTTCACCACATCTTCCTCAATGTGACGTATCTATTTGTTAGAGTCACTCAAATGTGGTAGACTCACAAATGCTAATTGTGATGTATATAATTTGTGTGACACAACTATGATCTAAAATGGTGCATTTGATATGATGTGCCACATTTGTAGAGGAGTACAACGCATGTGCATTCGTACAATGCAAGTGTGATTTGTAAGTAACAAGTGATTTGTACAATGCATGTGCTTGGTAGTAGTACACATTTGAATTTATAAGTCACATATGCTAATGTGACACATTTGAGTACTAAGTCACATTTTTTATACAGTGCATGCAATACATTTGTCTGATTAGGTTTTTTTCCCAATTTTGGATAAAGGATTTTCTATAATCAAGGTCGAATAGGTTTGCTTCAATTTCTCGGTTGACATAATGTGCTTTTTTGTGGCCATCGATTTTTGGTTGGATTCTTATATTATTGAACTACTAACTCACTTAGATAACCTTTCTATCTTTAATTTGGAAGCAACTTATTTTCCACCATGTAAAACTTATATTATTCTTATCTTTTAAGCGTTTTAACATTACAGAATGTTAAGTAATCTAATCCCTTATATAATGACCTTGGTGATGCTAGCTAAAACTATGCAGGGCGATGCTTTTTGTAAATAATTTCAAAATAAGAAAGTTCAATTTTGCATCAAGATAATGTTATGGTCATTTGTGTTTATTCTTCTCTTCTAGTGGAATTTCACATCAAGGTAATTTTCTCATCATTTTTAATTGATATTGTAATGAATATGAGATATGTGAAGAGTTCGTATTTTATCTTGTATGATGGTTTCTTAGTCTATTCTAAAAATTAGGTGAAGTAATTGTCTATTATGTCATCCCATTTTATCTGGTGTTGAATGATAAACTCTATTCAACTCTGTTGTCATGATTTTTGGAAATAATTTCTTAGACTTATTTATTATTATTATTAGGTGATCAAAGAAAAAAAAATGGAAAGAGCTATCATTGGTGTTCAATTTCCCATCAACGCCAACCAGTGCATCATTGTTCGTAGACACTACACTGCTTCATGGTTATGGGAAAGCTTACTTCTTTGGGATACAAGGTCATTTGATTCCCCCACCATTAAGTAGGTGAAATTCTCATTATGTTTCTCTAGTTTGTTTGTTGCATGATCCATTTAGGAAATTATTTTAAGATTCTCAACATTATTTTTCAGTTGCTAATCCACCTTTGGATGAAGTCCAACAAAGTATAAAAAAGGGAAAGAGGAAATCTTCAACTCACATTTCTATAGATTGTTTACTACTGCCCACTCCAACAAATACATTATTTTAAAAAACATTTTATCCTTTATGCTTAAATAAATTGGGTTTTCTATTTAACTAGTCATGTTTTTCAAATGACTTTGTGTGTAACTTTAATTGATGATTATTTCAAAGTTATAATTCATTTTCATTTTTTATAGTTAACCCCGCACCGTCCATAGCTACAATGATGATTGGAGTTATAGATGAGAAGTTGAAAGATAGCTACAATAGTACTTGGTTCAAATAAATTGAGTGGTGTATTATATCCTATGGGGAATCACAATGGCTCTCATTAAAATAAACCTATTTTCTCTTTGCTATGACCCTTCCATCTCTGGCCCAATAAAAGTAGCTACCAAAATATTTAAAGAAATCTTAATACTGGTTTGAATAATTTAAAAACAAAAAAAAATATTTTTTAGTTTTAGAAATATTCATTATTTACTATTTTAGAAATCTCTCTTTTTATTTTTATCTTCACATCAACCTATGCAATTTGTACAATAAATTTCTAGAGGATTGTTGATCATATATTTATCAAAAAAAAAATTGAAGTAAGAATGGTGAATGATACTAATATATAAAGAAAATTTATTTTCTTGGTGTCAAATATTTTTGTTAAATTGCTACCTAAATTTCAGAAATAAAATAATCAATTATAATGGTCCCCAAAACAATGTTGAGAATGTTAAAATATTTTCCCAAATGAATCATGGAACAAACAAACATAATGAGAGTTTCACCTACGTGATGGTGGGGAAATCATGTGACCCTACACCCAAAAGATGTAGACTTGCTTGAAAGGAAATAGAAAAGAGCAATGGAAAGTACTAATAAAGAGAAAATGTTTGAAGGAAAGAGATTACCAAATAGATTGAAGTAGCCAAACCAAGCACCAACAAAGCAAGAGAGACAAGAATTTGTTAAGGTGAAAAAAAAAGAAAAACCCCCAATATTATGAATGGAGGAAAAATGCCTAAATAATAGTACAAAGAGAGAGAGTGAGCTTCAGCCTTAGCTTGCTTGCTTGAATCTTAAAGAATAAGAGGAGAGGCACCTCAATAAGTAGAGGTGAGAAGGAGTTAGAATGTAACTCCCAACTCAATGAATGCCACCATTCATCTATGTGTGTGCAAAGTGTCACCTCTTAAGGAGGTGGTTACAAATATTCCATAATAAAGGAATTAAAAAATAGGCCATCCTCACACATGTGTGAGATGACAAAAAAAGACAAAAGACTTGTAAGGATTCCTTTGGAATATTCCTACAAGTTAATAAATAATTACAATTAAAGAATAACTTTACCAAGTAAAGATTAATCTTCTAACATCCCCCCTTAAGCTTTACTTGGGGAGGTTAATCAAACCCTTGAATGGGTTGTAATCCAAGATTATATCTGCAACTTGATCTTCACCTTTAATATAAAGATAAATTTTCTTGTCTTCAATTTGCTCTCTAATGAAGTGATGTTGAAGAGAAATGTGCTTGGTTCTTGCATGAAAAATTGGATTTGTTGCCAAAGCAATAGCACTTTGATTATCACAATATAAAGGAGTAGGATCCTTTTGAGGTAGACCCAAGTCTTCAAGTAATCTTCTTAACCATAGTGCTTCTTTAGATGCATTTGTACAACCTTTATATTTAGCTTTTGTAAAACAAAAAGTAGATTGTTGTTTCTTACTATTCCATGAGATTGCACCTGATCCATCAAAGAAACAATAACCACAAGTGGATCTCCCATCATTGGGATCACCTCCTAAATCTGAATTAGTATAACCCTTTAAAGAAAAATCACAATTTGCATCATGAAAAAGACCAAGATTAACAGTACCTTTAACATATCTTAAAGTTCTTTTTGCAACTTTAAAATGAGTTTGTTGTGGTTTAGACATAAATCTAGAAACCAATCCAACACTATAAGAAATATTAGGTCTAGTAAGAGTTAAATAATTTAAACCTCCTACTAATTGCCTATATAAACTAGGATCAACAAAAGGAGTTTCCATATCAACCATTAATTTAGTTCCTAATTCAAAAGGAGTAGAAACACACTTTGCATCATTCATTTTAAATATATTTAAGAGATCTTGAGCATATTTATGTTGAGAAAGAAAAATACCTTTAGGTTTTTGCCAAATTTGCATACCCAAAAAATAATGTAATAGGCCTTTTTCAGTCATTTGAAATTGTAGATTGAGTTGAGACTTAACATCACTAATCAAATTGTTAGAACTAGAAGTGATAATTAAATCATCAACATATAAAATAATAATCACAATATCATCTTCACTATGCTTAATATATAAATTTGGATCATTTTTACTTCTAATGAAACCATGAGATAGAAAGAAATCATAGCCCAAATTATAAAATGTCAATATATAGACATAGCAATAATAGATCTAGGTTTCCTCTCACTAAATCATTGAATTGTAAAGGGAAATTGTATCAAGATTAATAATAAAGGACTTTGAAAAATTGGTCCTAAAGATGGTTTTAAAAAAAAACCATATTGCCTTCAATAAAATAATGAAATGGAAAGGTTTCAAGAACTTGATCCCCATCAATTAATAAAATAGATCTAAGTTGATCATAAATAAGTAAGTGGATACCATCAAAGTGGATGGAAATATTTTCCATGGGTCCACAAAAAACTCCAATGAGACTTGATAAAAATAAATGATTCATTATAGATAGGGCTCCCTATGCAACATTACTACAAATGTGACTAGCACATAAAATATATGTAAAGGCTCCATTGAGACTTGATAAATTTGCAAAACATATATAGATGGAATAAATCCATCAAGAAGGAAAATTGACCAATAAGGCAGAATATCAGATTAATGAGACACAATAAAATATCAAATGCCCTTTTTCGAAACAACATAATTGTAGTTGAGAAGGAAACACTAGCTTTATTTTAAATATCGTAATAGATCAAAAGCCACAAATGAAGCCACCTTAAGTTATAAAAATTAATATAAAAAAATTGTGATGGAATAATGGGAATTGCATATTATGAAGTGAAGGAATATTAAGTTTAAATAAGCCATTTAAGACAATATTCATGCATTCATGACTACATGAATATCCCCTTTTCATATTCCAAAAATAATTGAGTAAAGCAAGTACACTATTATTGCGTTGATCAAGTCCAATAATAAGGTACTTGTGAAGTTATTTAGAAAACAAACTTTTTATGTGAAGTAACATATTGAGATGCACTTGAATCAATAACCCATTCAAAAGGTTTAGAAAAATTCAAACTACATGTAAAAGCACATCTAGATTGATTATCATTGTTATGAAACTGTTGATTATTTTGATCCATAGGATTTTTCTCATTTTTCCTCTTAAAACAAGTATTTTGCCAATGTCCATCCTTATTACAATAAGTGCAATGTGGTTTCTTAGAAGAGTTAAATTTTCTAGGATCATTTCCATAATTATAATGAGGTTAGGAATTATAATGTTGTTGTTTAGAATGAGGTTTAAAATTTTGCTTATGATTAGACAAAAAAGCATGTTCACTAGACATAAGAGTACCAAATTGAATTATCTTAGCCTCTTCTTGTCTTAATAAATCACAAAAAATATCATATGTTAATTGAGTAGCTAAAGAAGGAATGGCTAATTGAGAATGGATATTAGTAATGAATTGTTGAAATTGTCTAGGAAGACACTTTTTAAGAATAAGATGAACTAATCTAAGATTATCTAATTTAACTCCTAAACCATCCAATTAACTATTTAAAGCATCAAATTTCAATAAAAATTCATCCATAGATTTAAAATTAGAATACTCAAATCTTCAAGTTGATCTTGAATTTGAATTCTTCTTGATTCATTTGTTAAGCAACGAAGCAGGGCAGGCAAGAATGAATAGAGACAAAGATCACGGCTAGTACCATTGGTGAAGGTGGGCTTTGGGCTTGGCATGAGCATAGAGGCCCAAAGGAGAGCCTTACGCAGACCTACAAATTCAAGGGTTTTATTTATTATCGTTTATTTTGAAAAAGAAATATGAAATCCTTAAAATGTTTTGATTTATTTTTATTTTTAAATATTACATATATACAAAAGAGGGTTTGAATTAAAAAAAGAAGATTTTATTAAAAAATTGATTTTAGATTTATTAATGAATAAATCTGACTTAAAACAAGGCTAAAGCCCTAAAAATTTTTTTTTTTTTTTACAAAATGCAAAATATAGTGAATTTTTTGCAGATTTAGCTTAATATTGCAAAAAAATAAAAAATTAATGAACTAATGAACTATTCTAAATAAATTTTAAAAATAACCCTTTATTAGAGGGTTTTTTAATTTTTATGCAAAAAATAAATTATGTATGCAATATATAATGGATTTTGTTTACAGATCTAATATAAGATTTGCAAAAAAAAGCAGATTAGCTTTTTTCTTAAAAAAAATTTTTGAACTAGAGTTAGAGCCTCTAAAAAAATTGATTTTTTACAAAATTTTGAACATGCAAAAAATGGATTTTTAAATTTTGCAATTTGAAAAACTTAGAAATATTTAGATAAGAAATCCTGCACAAGGGTTAGAAAAATATATCAAACAAAAAAAAAGAGTAGACTTTTGGCTCTTCTCTTTTTCTCTTTGAGTGTCTTGCAATTTGAAAAACTTAGAAATATTTAGATAACAAATCCTGCACAAGGGTTAGAAAAATATATCAAACAAAAAAAAAGATTAGACTTTTGGCTCTTCTCTTTTTCTCTTTGAGTGTCTCCAATGGTGTCCTTAAAAATCTAGTAAACTTTCAACAATGTAGCTCACAAAATATTAGTAATACCAAGCTCTGATACAATGAAAGGAAATAGAAAAGAGCAAATGTTTGAAGGAAAGATATTACCAAATAGATTTAAGTAGCCAAACCAACCACCACCAAAGCAAGAGAGACACAAGAATTTGTTAAGGGGAAAAAATAAGAAAAAACTCCAATATTATAAATGGAGGAAAAATGCCTAAAGAATAATACAAAAAGAGAGAGAGAGAGAGCTCCAGCATTAGCTCGGTTGCTTGAATCTTAAAGAATAACAAGAGAGGCACCTCAATAATTAGAGGTGAGAAGGAGTTAGAATGTAACTCCCAACTCAATGAATGCCACCATTCATCTATGTACCATTCATCTATGTGTGTGCAAAGTGTCACCTCTTAAGGAGGTGGTTACAAATATTTCTTAATAAAGGAATTAAAAAATAAGCCATCCTCACACATGTGTGAGATGACAAAAAAAGACAAAAGACTTGTAGGGATTCCTTTGGAATATTCCTACAAGTTAATAAATAATTAAAATTAAAGAATAACCTTTACCAAGTAAAGATTAATCTTCTAACATCCCCCCTTAAGCTTTACTTGGGGAGGTTAATCAAACCCTTCAATGGTTTGTAATCCAAGATTATATCTACAACTTGATCTTCACCTTTACAATACAAAAGATAAATTTTCTTGTCTTCAATTTTCTCTCTAATGAAGTGACGTTGAAGAGAAATATGCTTGGTCCTTGCATGAAAAATTGGATTTGTTGCCAAAGCAATAGCACTTTGATTATCACAATATAAAAGAGTAGGATCCTTTCGAGGTAGACCCAAGTCTTCAAGTAATCTTCCTAACCATAGTGCTTCTTTAGATGCATTTGTACAACCTTTAAATTCAGCTTTTGTAGAACAAAAAGAAGTAGATTGTTGTTTCTTACTATTCCATGAGATTGCACCTGATCCATCAAAGAAACAATAACCACAAGTGGATCTCCCATCATTGGGATCACCTCCTAAATCTGAATCAATATAACCCTTTAAAGAAAAATCACAATTTGCATCATAAAAAAGACCAAGATTAAGAGTACCTTTAATATATCTTAAAATTCTTTTTGCAACTTTAAAACGAGTTTGTTGTGGTTTGGACATAAATCTAGAAACCAATCCAACACTATAAGAAATATCAGGTCTAGTAAGAGTTTAAAAACTTAAGCCTCCTACTAATTGCCTATATAAAGTAGGATCAACAAAAGGAGTTTCCATATCAACCATTAATTTAGTTCCTAATTCAAAAGGAGTAGAAACACACTTTGCATCATTCATTTTAAATCTATTTAAGAGATCTTGAGCATATTTATGTTGAGAAAGAAAAATACCTTTAGGTGTTTTCCAAATTTGCATACCCAAAAAATAATGTAATAGGCCTAAATCAGTCATTTGAAATTGTTGATTGAGTTGAGACTTAACATCACTAATCAAATTGTTAGAACTAGAAGTGATAATTAAATCATCAACATATAAAATAATAATCACAATATCATCTTCACTATTCTTAATATATAGATTTGGATCATTTTTACTTCTAATGAAACAATGAGATAGAAAGAAAGCATAGCCCAAATTATAAAATGTCAATATATAGACATAGCAATAATAGATCTAGGTTTCCTCTCACTACATCATTGAATTGTAAAGGGAAAATGTATCAAGATTAATAATAAAGGACTTTGAAAATTTGGTTCTAAAGATGGTTTTTCAAAAAAACCATATTGCCTTCAATAAAATAATGAAATGGAAAGGTTTCAAGAACTTGATCCCCATAAATTAAGAAAATATATCTAAGTTCATCATAAATAAGTAAGTGGATACCATCAAAGTGGATGGAAATATTTTCCATGGGTCCCCAAAAACCTCCAATGAGACTTGATAAAAATAAATGATTCATTATAGATAGGGCTCCCTATGCAACATTACTACAAATGTGACTAGCACATAAAATATATGTAAAGGCCCCATTGAGACTTAATAAATTTGAAAAACATATATAGATGGAATAAATCCATCAAGAAGGAAAATTGACCAATAAGGCAGAATATTAGATTAATGAGACACAATAAAATATCAAATGCCCTTTTTCAAAACAACATAATTGTAGTTGAGAAGGAAACACTACCGTTATTTTAAATATTGTAATAGATCAAAAGAAACAAGTCAAGCCATCTTAAGTTATAAAAATTAATATAAAAAAATTGTGATGGAATAATGGGAATTGCATATTATAAAGTGAAGGATTATTAAGTATAAATAAGTCATTTAAGACAATATTCATGCATTCATGACTACATGAATATCCCCTTTTCATATTCCAAATATAATTGAGTAAAACAAGTACACTATTATTGGGTTGATTAAGTCCAATAATAAGGCACTTGTGAAGTTATTTAAAAAATAAACTTTTTATGTGAAGTAACATGTTGAGATGCACCTGAATCAATAACCCATTCAAAAGGTTTAGAAACATTCAAACTGCATGTAAAAGCACGTCTAGATTGATTACCATTGTTATGAAACTGTTGATTATTTTGATCCATAGGATTTTTCTCATTTTTCTTCTTAAAACAATTATTTTTCCAATGTCCATCCTTATTACAATAAGTGCAATGTGGTTTCTTAGAAGAGTTAAACTTTCTAGGATCATTTCTATTATTATAATGAGATTTGGAATTATAATGTTGTTGTTTAGAATGAGGTTTAAATTTTTTCTTATGATTAGAAAAAAAAGCATGTTCACTAGACTTAAGATTACCAAACTAAATTAACTTAGCCTCTTCTTTTCTTAATAAATCATGAAAAATATCATAAGTTAATTGAGTAGCTAAATAAGGAATGGCTAATTGAGAATGGATATTGGTAATGAATTGTGTAAATTGTCAAGGAAGACACTTTTTAAGAATAATATGAACTAATCTTAGATTATCTAATTTAACTCCTAAACCATCCAATTGACTATTTAAAGCATCAAATTTCAATAAAAATTCATCCATGGATTTAAAATCAGAATACCTCAAATCTTCAAGTTGATCTTGAATTTGAATTTTTCTTAATTCATTTATACTAACATAAATTTTTTTGAGTTTGTCCCATGCTTCATAGGAAATTGTACATGTCTTAGTGTGAACATAAAGTTTGGGTGACATGGAGATACCTATGAGGCCAAGGGCTTCATCATTTTTGAGATTCCATTTTTCGATTTCATCTTTGGATGTAGATGAACCTGGTCTAGATTTAGGATCTGGAGCTACATCTAAAAGATGTTTAAACTGGAAAATAAAGCATATATGAGTTTTCCAAGAATGATAGTTAGAAGAATTCAACTTAATTTCAGGAATTAAAGTAGACATGATTGTAATAAATGTACCAGTGTACTTCTTTCTGCTAGGGCATCCAAAAAAATTAGAATTTTTTTCAATTTTGATCGTGGAAAGTTTATTCTTTGAACCAACGCAACTAGTACATTGCTTCAAAGAGGGGCAAAATGTAGACATGCAAAATTAACATTTTGCATTCAATCAGGTTAATTCATAAACCAAACTAGGTTTCACATTAGGTCCATTCACCAATTAATCAGGTTCGCCTTCATCCATTCATCAGGTAATATCATCTCGTAAAGTCATTCATTCAAACTTAAATAAACATTATCATCAATATTTTAATCAAATAAATGAAACATCCATTTAATTAAATCCAAATACATTTTCCAACCTTTTTTGATTTAAATAAATCAACTATTTAAATCAAATAAGTCAAAACATCCTAATCATTATTAGGCTAATCTAATCCTGATTAAATTAACCTAATCATCCACTTGCATAAATAAATCAATTTATTGATTTATTAAAATCCCCATTTTATTTCAACATGGCATCTTGGAAGAATATTCCCCACTCATGCATTTTCAGAATTTTAAATTCTGAGATGTTCCTCACTCAGAATTTAAAATTCTTACTTATCCGCCACCCATGCATTTTCAGAATATTAAATTCAGACATGTTCCCCACTCAGAATTTAAAATTCTGACATATCCTCCACCCATGCATTTCCAAAATATTAAATTTTGACATGTTCCCCACTCAGAATTTAAAATTTTGACTTATCCTCCACCCATGCATTTTCAGAATATTAAATTCTGCCATGTTCCCCACTCAGAATTTAAAATTCTGAAAGTCTTACATGTCCCCCCACTCAAACAATTTTAAATTCTTGGCACTTTGACCAAAATGTGCTCACTCCTCAACCAATCAGAGGTTGACAAGTGGCCTCATCTCATTGGCCAATCTCTCATCAAGAAAATCTATAAATTGAAGCTTAATCCTCCATAATTGGATCTACAACTTTAAGGCAAGGTTACTCTCTTCATTTGAGAAATAATCTTGCACCTCTTCATCCTATTTGCAGTTGCATCATCTTGGCTTCTTAGCAAGGATTGGGAAAGGGTCACTAGCACATGTGGCACCAATCCACTATGGAATAGGTGATTGTAGTTGTTTTCATAATGTTTTTTAGTATTCTCTTGTCATGTATTGCATTTGGAAGCATCTACTAGGTATTTCATAAGATTTATTTTGATAGATTTGTAAAATATTAACCCATGTTTGAGATGTTAGTATTTGCAGATTTAAAAAGATGCTCACATACTTGGCGCTAGAAGGAGGGCAACAACTAAAGCATTTCATTTCTGTTTTGTGTTACTTCATTTTTTTTATGGTGTGAAATTGATCTGTATAGGATCTAGACTAAATTACAGAACTTGAATGCTTAACTTTTACAATGATTATTCCAAGTTAATTAATACAAAATTAACTCATGGAAATAATTACAATAATTAAAATGACAAGGTGATAACAATAGAAGGAAAGAAAGTGAGAGAAAGAAAGAGAGAGATGCAAACAGAGTTTGATTACAGAGTTCGCCACAATGTGACTACATCTCTGGGTCCGCTCCAATGGAGTAAGACCGATCCGATTAATCTCCAGAAAAAGAGTGTACAATGAGTCACAAAATCACCCCTATCCACACAACGCCACTTTTCGAAGTGCAGGAATGAAGAACAAAATCTCCATAATAGCCTCCTCTCGCTTCACCAGAAATTCCTTCCAAGACGCTTAGATAAAACACCTAGTCAAAATTCTCCTCCAAAAACACTTCAAATCACACTTAGCCTAACTCTCTCCCTTTCACCCCTTTAAATACAAAAAAATAACCCAATTTGGCCCTTAACCAAAAGATTCACAATAATCCCCCCTATCTCCATTTTTACATATAAATCCATATTAAAATCCTTTAATATATTTTTTTGATTTAATTTAAGCCCCTGAATTTTTTAACTCCTGGGCTTATTCTATTTGGGAAGGTTTTTGGTTAATCCTTAAAAGGATTATTTGTTGAAATTTTGGAGGGATTATTTAAAATAAGGGCATTCGGTTAACTAACACTTAACAAAACAAACTGATGCCACACATATATCGAACCCGTCGAGTGGCTCAGTGGCGTGAAAGACTTTTATTGACCGGCTGGTTCGGGGTTCAAAACCCGCCGCTGGCTTTTTAATAGCCGTTTGCCAATTTTAAATCAACAAAACAATCCGCTCACCCTTATTAGATAGACCCACGGATTTGGTGGAATGGTTGAGGTCGCGGTCGGTTCGGAGGAGGTTACGCATTCGAATCCTCCAAACAACTCTATTTTAAACAAACTTATCAACTCAAATTGTGGGATGGAGAAACCAGGGTACACGCGTCACTCCGGAAAACTGCCACGTGGCAAACAGTGATAGGCCCAACCTGTCAATCCGCAATGCCACCTTGCCCGCCATGTGTCAAGACTTGATTCGCTCAGGAAGCTGACTTGTCTAATGACTATGTAGTGATGTGGTTGCTGACTCAATAGATGATGTGTCCACTGACCTATCTGCCGACGTGTCCGCCAACTGTGCGTTGATGAGGCAGATGACTGTACAGCTGACTGGACATGCCACGTCTATGCTGACTGGATGTACGGGCGGCACGTGTCAGCATATAATTGGTTCCATACAAAGCTGACATGGATGCCATGTGTCGAATTCTGGTTTGTCCACTTCACCATCCGTACAGTACGGAATGCTGACGTCAGCATCCGTACGGTCCGCCTCAAAAGTCAACTGCAAGCTTTGACTGCTGATAAGTTGAACATACGATGTCGAATTTTGACGAAACGAATTGCATTGGAAAGCTTGTGACGAGCTCTTCACGATGATGCCAATTTTGAAAAATTTTGACGACATCATTTTTTTCGCTTCCTGGATGCCCCCTGATCCTAGTTTGACCCAAGGTTTGACTGGCCATAACTTGCACAAACGGACTCATTTTTGCTCTGTTCGAGTTGCGTTGGAATCAGGACGCCGAGATCTTTCTGATGGTGTAGATTCTGGAGAGAATGGAGATACTTCAATTTTCACTGAAAATATCCACCAGATCAGGCCTCCCCACTGAAGACCTTTTGGACCTCCAAAAGTGACATTTACTTTGACAATAAGTGAGGACTTGGCTTCCCCACTTGTCTTGTATCCTCTGTACATCTGAATACCTGGCTCACAAGCACAATGAAGACTGCAGAAATATTGTTGAACATAAACATAACTTTATCACTTCCATAAGCATCTACATCAAATGTCGTAGCCACTAACCAACAAAAATTGACTAGCATCAAGCTAAACAATAATGAAAAAATGAAAGAGAATAAGTCAACAACATATCGATTCTTCACAATAGGGACATCTTTACCCAAGGGACCATCAATGCTTTCAATTATCATTTCCTCATGTGGTACTGCGGGTGCATCCTGCAACATCTGACCTTGGTTAGCTACTCCAAGTTCAAGTGTAGAACCACCTGTACTGACAGACATAAGAGTTAACTCTTTACTTGCATTAATTACCCTCTTTAACTGCCCTGTGTTTGCAAAAGAACGACCAGTCTTAATCCTATGAGAATGTACAATATACTGAATGCCATCTTTAAACAAGTGATAATGAATCTTTTCCCTATAGAAAATAGCTTTTCGATCATAAAGATAAGGGCTACCAAGCACTATCCCACAGATATCCAATGGAACCACATCAAACTGTACTTCATCCACAAATTTACTAGTGATTGTGAACCTTAAAGTGCATTGTCTTGTTACTTGCAGCTTATCATTTTCACAAATCCAGCCTAGTGGATAAGGTTTCTTATGTTGTGTAGTTTTTAATCCCAAGTTCTTGACAACACTTTCTGAAATTAGATTAACCTGAGATCCACTATCTATTAGTGCATCAATTTTAGTGTTCTTAGCAACAACCCTTAAGTGGAAAAGTTCATTCCATTTCTTATCTTTATAGAAATCATTAACTGTAGAAGTAGAAACACAACTAGCAACAGAAACACCAGAAATAGGAGCTTTACCTTTTAAACCCATAGCTATTATCTTAGTCTCATCATCTGAATCTGAACCAAGATCCAAAACAACATTTGTGGCTTTCTCCTTACCTTTCTATTTTTGATTATGTCTTTGAGCCCACTTAGGCTTCAATTCGGGATGCAACTTCCAACAATGATCTTCATCATGACCCTTCTTGTCACAATGAGAGCAAGAAAGCTTATCATCCTTCTTGACAGTAGTCATCTTCTTTCCTTTCCCTATCTCTGCATTCTTAGAAGATTTCTTTACATCATTATCAAACTTATCAATAAAAGATCCTTTACCCCTTGCCTCTAAGTGTGTAGCTTGGACACAAACTTCATCCAAATTACAAGGGTTCAATACCAAAATAGAATGCCTAAGGTAGGAATGCATACCTCCTATGTACTTCAACAAAGTGTCCTGGGTGTACAAAGGAACATTCAAAGCAATAGCCCTTTTCCTGAATTCATGGGTGTACTCTTGAACAGATTGACCCTTCCCTTGCCTAAACATTTTCCAGTCCATCATTAACTGTTGCATATGTCCTAGGGGATAAAACTGCTTCTTAAGAGCATTAACAAACTCTGCCCAAGTTAAACTGACTCTACCATGCTGTGAAATTTCTGCCTTAGTCTTACTCTCCCACCAGGTTAAAGCTGTACCTTCTAACCGCAGAGTAGCTAATTGGATCCTATCAACATCATCTAATAGGTTCTGGACTCTACAGTAGACTTCTACTTGCTGAATCCAATCATCCAATTTTTCAGCATTAAGTTCACCACAATACTTTGGTAAATCAAAGTTTACATCCAACTTAATTTTAGGCTTATACCCACTCTTGAAAGGATTAAAAGAAGTAGAATGAGGAGATGGAGAAGAAGGAGAAGAGGGAGGAGAAGAAGAAGAGGGTGGATCTGGTTGCTTGTCACTATCTCCATGATGTTTCCCTTTCTTGTCTTTGCGATCTTCTTGCTTCGATGAACCTTCTTCACGTTCCTTCCGTTCTTGTCTTTCTTGGAAAAGAATGTCCACCTTAGCCTTCATCTCGAGGAATTCTCTTCAAAATTCCTGCTCACTAATTTCTTCAGGAACCTCCATTCCAAACAAGGACATCTTTGGAAAAGTTCTTCGCTTCCCGATCTCAGGATCAAAGTCTTCAAGCTTGCCTTCGCCCTTCTGAATCCTGGATCTCGTTAGCATTCAAAAATAAACTACAATAATAGTCAACTGAGCTCTCATACCACTTGATCTATATAGGATCTAAACTAAATTATAGAACTTGAATGCTTAACTTTTACAATGATTATTCCAAGTTAATTAATACAAAATTAACTCATGGAAATAATTACAATAATTAAAATGACAAGGTGATAACAACAGAAGGAAAGAAAGTGAGAGAAAGAAAGAGAGAGATGCAAACAGAGTTTGATTACGGAGTTCGCCACAATGTGACTACGTCTCCGGGTCCGCTCCAATGGAGTAAGACCGATCCAATTAATCTCCAGAAAAAGAGTGTACAATGAGTCACAAAATCACCCCTATCCGCACAACGCCACTTTTCAAAGTGCAGGAATGAAGAAAAAAATCTCTAGAATAGCCTCCTCTCGCTTCACCAGAAATTCCTTCCAAGACGCTTAGACAAAACACCTAGTCAAAATTCTCCTCCAAAAACACTTCAAATCACACTTAGCCTAACTCTCTACCTTTCACCCCTTTAAATACAAAAAAATAACCCAATTTGGCCCTTAACCAAAAGATTCACAATAATCCCCCCTATCTCCATTTTTACATATAAATCCATATTAAAATCCCTTAATATATTTTTTTGATTTAATTTAAGCCCCTTAATTTTTTAACTCCCGAGCTTATTCTATTTGGGAAGGTTTTTGGTTAATCCTTAAAAGGATTATTTGTTGAAATTTTGGAGGGATTATTTAAAATAAGGGCATTCGGTTAACTAACACTTAACAAAACAAACCGATGCCACTCAAATATCAAACTCATCGAGTGGCTCAGTGGAGTGCAAGCCTTTTATTGACCGGCCGATTCGGGGTTCAAAACCCGCCACTGGATTTTTAATAGCCGTTTTCCAATTTTAAATCAACAAAACAATCTGCTCACCCTTATTAGATAGACCCGCGGATTTGGTGGAACGGTTGAGGTCGTGGCCGGTTCGGAGGAGGTTATGCATTCGAATCCTCCAAACAACCTTTTTTTAAACAAACTTATCAACTCAAACCGTGGGATGGAGAAACCAGGGTACACGGGTCACTCTGGAAAACTGCCACGTGGCAAACGGTGATAGGCCCAACCTGTCAATCCGCAGTGCCACCTTGCCTGCCATGTGTCAAGACTTGATTCGCTTAGGAAGCTAACTTGTCTGATGACTATGCAGTGACGTGGCCGCTGACTCAAGAGATGACGTGTCCACTGACCTGTCTACCGATGTGTCTGCCAACTGTGCGCTGATGAGGCAGATGACTGGACATGCCACGTCTATGCTGACTGGATGTACGGGTGACAAGTGTCAGCATATAATTGGTTCCGTACAAATCTGACATGGATGCCATGTGTCACATTCTGGTTTTTCCACTTCACCATCCGTACAGTATGGAATGCTGACGTCAACATCTGTACGGTCCACCTCAAAAGTCAACTGAAAGCTTTGACCGCTGATAAGTTGAGAATACGATGTCGAATTTTGACAAAACGAATTGCGTTGGAAAGCTTACGACGAGCTCTTCGCGATGATGCCAACTTCGAAAACTTTTGATGACATCATTTTTTGCTTCCTGGATGCCCCCTGATCCTAGTTTGACCCAAGGTTTGACTGGCCATAACTTGCACAAACAGACTCCTTTTCACTTTGTTCGATTTGCGTTGGAATCAGGACACTGAGATCTTTCTGATGGTGTAGATTCTGGAGAGAATGGAGACACTTCAATTTTCACTAAAAATATCCACCGGATCAGAAATAAGAAGGCTATTAACAATACTACTTTGTGTTCAGCTAAGTCTTATGTGAGAAGTGCCTCTTTCAAAATTCATTTTGATTGATGTATGCTAATTTATAATATTCCTAATCTCAAGCATGCTAAGATAGTTTATTAAGGAAAATGAAAACAAAAAATGATTACTACTCTTAGGTAGCAATTGATATAATCTCCAAGCAAAATCTGTGTTTAACGCTTGTGTATTTTTGTTCTCTGCTGCCACAGTGAGTAAAAAAATATAAGCAAAAATGTGTCTTTTCAGATCTGTGTCCTTGTCATAGTCATCCATAAAATCTACTCCATTGGAAAGGGTCAAGGAAATGATGAAGTTGGTTGCATCACGCAGATGGTTACAAGAATTCCAACTATAGCTTTTATTTATGATATCACAGACGTGGTGTATTTTGTATCATTCACAATAGATGTGCTTTTATTTTGCAGGGGAGGATGCTGAATCAAAGGGTTTATGGTAAGGATTCTTCAAAGGCATTTAAAGCATTGCCCTTACACTTGCCAAATTGCAGAAGATAATTTTACACCTACTAATCTGCATTGAAGTTTCTCTGTTCTCTTGTCACCTGCTAATTAGATGCTTGAGTTGAAGAGATTGGTAGCTAACAGAGTTAAAGGCATTTCTCATTTGTGTTCATTGAGTGCATCGATAGGAATGCAAATTCCATGATCTTGAAATCACTAATAGGCGTAATTTAACAGTCTTACAATCTGGTTTTATAAATCCTCATACGCCTCTATGGAATTAAATTTTACGCCTACCAATTTCATTTAACATTTGATAAATCTCTTTGAATAATGATGGTGCTTGCACCTCCCAAAGGCATTGACTTGAAAATTTCTATAAACTGTAGATTTCGCCCTTTACCTACCAATAGATATGCGCTGGTACATTTGGAACAATTGTAAGTAATTAATTATTTGATGGAAAGCTTACATGTGCAGGTACAAGGAGAGATGCGATGTTGTCTACTAGTCTACAACTCAAAAAATCTTTAATAGTTTGATCTTATTTTTTGCTGCTTCTCTCATAGTTTTAGAGTGTTGATTCGGCCACATAGATATTGATTCACTATTGCAATTGTCATTCCCGATCCGATCAGATCAATCTCCTTATTTTTGAATGATGTTATTTATCCCAACTTCGAACAATATGTGATTTTCTGAGCACTAAGAACTTCTGCTCACTTTTCTACCTTTGTTTGGTATTGAACATGCTATTCCTACAAGTATGTACCCCTCATTGCCACATCAGTCATCTTGTGTATTATCTTTCTGAGTTCTTTTCATAAATAACTTGCACTCTTCACGCTCCTCTTATTCTTTTCTGTGAACATTGAAATAACATAGAAATATGTGATCCACTTCCACTGAAAAACCTTCTCAACTGTTCTATCGGGTATAGAGCTATGACCATCAGACCTTGAAGAGGAGGCATCCTGTTACGTTCTATATCATTGGACATCTCACCCCTGGCTAGATCACAGCGTCAAAATTTGTGGCAGGTTACCATTTTCTTTGGTGTATATTAGCCTTCGTATCCCATCTGAAACAGGCTCCACATTGTCAGTGTGCTGGGAACGTGATGATAGGATGAGGATCCTGCAACTGGACCATATGAAGCTAGGCTTTTTCAAAAGGTGAGGAGCAGATATGACGAGACCGGAATGCCAGCTGTTATGTACTTGAAAATCAATGACTGCAAGCTCCTAACACCACATCTACCAGTCCTTTAAATTTCTTTTGAAAGCTGCGCCTTCCAAGTACATTTGTGAGTTTTCTAAAGTCTTTTAACTTTTGTGCAGTTGTTAGTCACGTGGAAACAATCTTTCTAATTTTGATATCTTCCACTGGTAAGTATATGTCGTAATTATAACAAATGCATTGACGGGAGGGGCCTTTAGAAATCCTTTTACATAGCGCTATCTTTGCAAAATAAAAAAAATTGTAGATAAAAGTCATTTTGTTCATGGGTGCGGCACATCATAAAGTTCCATTAGATATTTGTCCTGGCATTTAACAGTTAGCTAAATCTGTGTTGGTGGAACTATCTAAATTTGTGTCCCATTTGAGTTGGTAGAACTGTCTAAATCTGCATTGAAGGTAACAGTTAGCTATTAACAGACAATAGGGGCGTACTATCCAAGTTGATAATAAATGTCAACAGGTATGCAGGCTCTTGCCTTGATTCCATTTGATGGCTAGGGAGATTGCTGGCTAAGGACCCTTAAATTATTTTGCTTCACCATCTTATTCACTTACAAAATTGCATTCAATTTCTCTAAAGGCGTATTGATAGGATATGATTTGAATGATTAAAATATCACTGTGTTTTCAAAACTACGTTCATTTCTCTAATAGTAGTTTGGTAGGATATGACTAATCTGAAGATTTTGCTACTTGGTGAAATAGGTGCGAGGAGAGGAAAAGAAGTACAGAAGTATTTTATATTAGAATAATAAAATACGTTGAAACTTGCACACCACATTTAAGATTTCCTTAACTGCTATTGATGTTTGATTATTCATGTCTGATTATTGTCACAAGTTTGGGCATGATTATTCATCTGCCAAATGCCTTGTTTGAGAGCTTGTCTTTTAATGTCCATGCCTACCACTTGCGTTTGACCTTTAAATTTTCTTTAAAGCACGTTTGTTCATCTAAACACCACTATTGCATAGCTTTGTACTCTCCAATTTCATTTACAATTGCTTGAGAGTCATTTTTTTATAGCTTGTGGAGGAAACATAAACTTAGTTGATAATGGTTCGATGATATGTGCGGACATCAAAATGAATAGGTTTCAGCAGTGCCAAATAATTGAAGAGGTGAGTTGTTCAAATATATATTTTAAAACGAAAACCCCTTTTCTCCATTTTCATTTATCGCCCCCATCTCACTTTTTTATCTTCCATCCATCCATCCCATCCATCCATTCCATCCGTTCAACTCATCTGCCCATGTCACCCATTCACTTCATCCATCTACATCAACCTTAATTAAGATATCTTTCCCACTTGTCAATTCATCCAGACGCCGTCATCTTTCTTCACACGTACGTGCAATTATCAAGGTACGCCATATCTTTTCTTATCGCATATTTGATTTATTTCATTCCATTCATTTACTGCTATGCATGTACCAGTCATTATTACCTGAATATCTACCTGTTCTTTAGCACATGTGAGGACACATGTCATACTTTAAGTAGGGAGCAGGGTAATCCATCTTTTAAAACCTATCTTTTTGCCGCTGCCATAACTGCATAAATGACCTTTCTTTAATACTTTTCTGGTACTTTCCAAATATGATCGCATGTCCTTCTTTATTGCATGTTTTTCTTGTAAACTACGATTAAGACTGCTTGTTTAAAAAGTTCATTTTTGGAAAAAAAGAAAGAAATGTGACGGCACGACAGAAGAAAAACCAGAGCAGAAAGGGAAACAAAGAATTTGAATCTTCAGCAAGGAATTGAGTTCAGCTAAGAAAAAAAACTGTAAATATGGGAGGTCAGTTGGTGCGACATGACCCTGTAGCTCATGAATTGTTATTGCAAAATCCGCAAACAATCCAAGCATTCAGCCTCTGTGGATGGTTAAATTATTTCTTGAGTTTAAATGATTTTGATGAGGAGGTTGTTGGATTATTTTTGAGAACACTCTCTGAAGGGGAAGCTACTGTATGGGGTCTAACGGTTGTTGCAACTAAAGACAAAATTGCTGAAGTAACTGGGCTTCTAGCCGTTGGAGAAAATTTTTCTTCAGACGCTGCAGCTGCAAGGGCTAAGTTTTCAATGCTTGCTGGTGGACCTCTGGAAGTCTCCAAGCAGGGATGCAAGCGCGTATCATTTCCTCCTCCTTATTCAGAGTATGGCGCTTATATAATCAGGTATTTAACCTATGAAGTCTGTTTCTCCTACCTGCATTCTCATCATTTTAAATTATTAAGCCATATGAGGCATGGGTTAGTTGTAAATGTTCCAAATTTCTTGTCAAAATTTTTAGAACAAAGTGCCCACGGAACTCAACAGGGGAAAGACAATTCTGTCACTCATCATGGCCTTATTAAATTACTGATTGAGCGCTCTTTGAGGGATGTCTCACCTCTCTCCTGGCAACAATTTATTGCCCAAAAGAGTTTGCAAATTCTACAACCCCCTAGGGTACTTACCCCACGGCCTCAAAGAAAGAAGAAAGAAATTGCATCTACCAGTAAAACAGGGCAAGGGTCATCTACTCCTGTAGCACCTGGTCCTCCAGCTTTCACACCTGAATCCTCTGCTAGGGTACAAACTAGGTCTGCCACTAGGAGAGAGAAGGGTAAAAAAAAGGCAGAAGGGTCCCCTGAATCTGACCCTCGTTCTCAAAAAAGGCAATACTCCTCTCCTGCAGCACCTTCCCCTGCAGCCGTTTCTCCTACAGCAACAACTGTTGCTATTACTAGTTCACCATCATCCTCTGGTAGGGCAGAGCCCTCTGAACAAATAAGAAAGAGGAAAGCTACCGGAACACCTCCTACAGCCGCACCAGTGCCAAGAAGGGTTTCTGCAAGGAAACAATCTAAGACCTCCCCTGCTTCACCTCAACCGAAGGTTATTGTGATTTCAGAAGGGTCTGTTGAGTCTGAATTTAATGTTTCACAGAATGTGTCTGAGGATGTTGCTCAGAGTTCATTCGTTCCTGAAGGGGAACAAATTGAAGCAAAAGAAACAGGGCATAATGAGCAAGGGCTACCAAATCTTGATGATTTGGCTGCTGCTGCTATGCAATTTTCAGAGGAAGCACAGACTTCTCCACCGCAGCAACAAGAAGAATTTATCTTGCAGTAAGAGCAAGAACAAATTGAACAATTGAATGTGCCTAGTGAAGTTGTATTTCACCCTGCAACTTGTAAAGCCATTGTTGTGTATAAGAAGACGTTTTTAATTGAGTTTCTGGAATATGTTAAAGCTAATTGGGAACTAGTTACATTGCAAGCCCTGACTTTCCGACACATAGCCCATACTGACATGCAACAAAGTCTATGGGAAGTAGAAAAGAAGAAATTGAAAAAGGAAATTGAAAGTCAGAAACAAGAAATTGCTGAGTTGAAAGCAAAAATGGACGAAATGTTAAAAGTAACTGGTCAGATTATGGAATGTAGACCACCACCCAGAGTTTATGCTCTATGCCTTAAAGAATAGTTTTTATGGTTTCAATTGATGAGAATTTCTAGAAACCAAGATCCTATAATTCATACTGCCAAAGAATTTTATGAAGCATACTAGGCAGCCCCTAACTGGTTAAGGAATTCTCTGTGTGAATTCTATTTGCATGGCTTTTTAATACCATTTGAAACAGAATGGAATCCTCTTCTATATATTGGTGATATTCATTTGAGAGCATTTATGTCATGGGCAGCAAATGAGGCGAATTATGGTAGGCAGTGGGAGACCTATGAGGAAGCTAAGAAAATAGAGCCTGTTCCATTACGCTCTCAAAGTTCAAACCCCCATGCAATGTTGAAAGATTGGTTTTCTCTGACATATGGCATTAATAATGTTACAGCCAGAGAGAAGATATTTGATATCAGGAAATAGGTATATGATGAATTCCAGGCACAACAATATTCGTTTTGGAGACTAGAATATACCAGAAGTGAGAGAAGATGGGAGAGATTAACTGTTGGGTTAAGAAAGTCAGAACCACATGGTCCCCTAAATTTCACAGCAGCTCTCAAACGAACCAACAGATATATTCAATTGGGACTTCAAACAAGATTTGAACTATGGCTGCCACTGACATTCAGACCCCCTGTGCTAATGTGGCCCCTCTATCCTCACCAGGCTACAAATCTTAACAATGAATTAGAAGACCGAAGGTATGAAAGGTGTCGGGATTTCAGAGGATTCTATTACAGGTTTGGAAATCCATCCCCGAGTCATGCAGCAATCACTGACTTCAGAGAAACAACTAGAAAAGTTAATGCTGGAGGACCAGCATTGGGCTAAGTAGGGGGCAGTGATGAGCGTAAAATATGCTCATAATTTGGATGTTATGATAAACTTTTAAATGCCTTTACTTTTGTTATTTCATGGCTATTTAAACTTTGTTGAAACCTTTTATTGGGATATCATGTAGCACGATACTTTCATATTCCTGCAGCTCATTGTGTTGACTTGATTGCATTTATTGCCCCGTTGACTCCCTAAAATGACTGGTATATTGTATACAACTTTTGAATGATGAAGTAGATTTAAAATGTGTTATTAATGAATAGATATCGTGTATGTGCCATACGCCTTTTCTTTCACATCTGTACCTTTTGTTTCACAGGTTGTTGAAGAATGATCGAGTGAAGCGCAACCGATCTCGGCCTTGCAGTAAAGTCCATTTCTTGCATGACTTCGAGGAAGCTCCAGTGAAGACTCTTTGACCGAAACCATGGAAAAGAATTTTAATGACAGTCAATCTGGAAAGAGTGGAGCGCTAGATTCTCTCTGAATTGGGATGAACGCATAAATTCATTATGAAGTTTGATCGCGATTGAGGGGATACTCTTGAGGTGAGTTGGATGGATAGTTGTTTTAAATAAGTTCTCATGAGTGAAAAGAGCGAAGATGTGGGTTAAAAGGTAAAGCGCAAATGTCGCGAATAGGTGGTATAAAGTGGTGTTCGTGTATGGATGATCAAAGACAGAGTTTGTTGTTAAGTTTCCACATCAACAAAGCAATGTATACCATTCTGTTTTCATGAATAAAGTTCGATGAAGTTCTGAGTTTAGCATCTATGTAATCGTTAGATGCTTGCTAAGGGGGCCCACTTAGTAAGTATCTGTAGCTAGCTAGTTAGTTGTTCTTTTCTGTTGATCTTCAGTTAGCTTTCATCTTTGAATTTTTTATACAAACTCAGTCTTGTACTGCTCCTGCAGCATAGAGAATCCATCCCTGTGCCTGTTCCTGCAGCATAAGGCCAGTTCATGGTTTGTGCTTCAGTCGTAGCTATTATGGTTTCTGTTTTAATCAAAGCATAGTTGAGTTAAAGAACTTTGCATTACCTTCTTGTAGTGTGGATAGAATTCCTTTCCAGTATTTATTTCTGCTAAGATTTGACCAAAACTAGTTCTTAGTGCATATATTTTTCCGCGCCATTTAAAGTATACGTCCCCTGGTTTGACAAGTAAATGAACGTCCATAGAGAGATATAAGTCACCTATTGGAATATCCAATTCCCAGGAAAGGTTTTACTGTGATTTTCATATCCTTTTGTGGGCGCGACCAATCGCCCTATTATCATCGGCCTCTAACCAACATTCTTTCCTCTCCAATGACCATTCCCCAAAGCTTCTTGGCACCCAACAACCTTTCATGTCACCTATT